>PISX010002194.1:107382-168260 GCA_004024625.1 Mellivora capensis | reverse complement strand
GGTGGGCGGGGAGCTCCGCGGTCCTCCCGGGCACGCTCTCCCGGTCGCCGCCGCTGTCTAGACTCAACAAGGCCGGCTCGGGAAGGGGAGCTCGGAGGTCAGGATTGAGTGGTGCGCGGAGAAGGAAGCCGGCGACGTTCCTGCGGGTCACCTTTCTAGCCGCGTCCCCCAGCCGAGAAAATGTGGGGGAGCGTCGCCGCCGTGCAGATTCGCTCCTCGTCGCTTCGTCTTCTTGCCGGGGCCGGGGCTCCCGGGCCGCCGGCCGCCGGCGGGGCCCTGCTTCTCTCGTCTCCGGGAGGGGGGCTGGTGGTTCGAGAGGATTCCGGAGCAAAGCCACTGGGTTCGACGTCACACTTGAGCTGCCGCGCTCTGGGGGGGACGTGTGCGTTCCTTCGGCAAGAAGGTGGCAGGCACGGGCGCGCCCGTGCCATCCCCTCGGACGCCAGCCTCCCGAAGGCACCAGCAACGTGCCCCTGGCCTTTTCGGTCAGGCGTGCTTCCGCTTCAAGATTCGCTTTGGGCGACAAAGCGATGTCTTGTCATTAAAGAAAAAAAAAAAAAAAGTTGCTACGGCGAAAAGGTCCACATTGTCAAAAAGTGAAAACATAAAAGAGGAAAGTGCAGATACTACTGGGCCCGACAGTTTAGCTGCTGGATCCCATAGGTACAGGGTAGATCTCGTTTTTTAAAACCTCATTTTCGCGGACACTAGAATATCTTTACTGAAAGAATTTGACATGTAGCTACGTGTAAGTTTTTTTTTTAAAGATTATTTATTTTATTTATTTGACAGAGAGATCACAAGTAGGCAGAGAGGGGGCGGGGGGAAGGCGGCTCCCCGCGGAGCAGAGAGCCCGATGCGGGGCTGGATCCCAGGACCCCGGGACCATGACCTGAGCCGAAGGCAGAGGCTGAGCCCACTGAGCCACCCCGGCGCCCCAGCTCCGTTTAAGTTTAAGGTGCTGCAAAGTACTTTGATATGCCCATGTCGTAATATGGCTCTTGGGGTCACGTCAGTCCCATCGCGGGATCGTTGTCTGTGATCGTTCGCTGTGCTCGGGTCTCTGTGGCTCCGGAGCGCTCCTCCCAGGCCGGGACGCTGCCGGGACTCCATCTCTCCGATCCTTCGCCTCCACAGTACACCCTGGAATTGAGAACACGCTCCTGTTTCGCCATGACGGAGAAATATGACCCGAGTGCCCAGCGCCATCCACTAGGCCAGGGAACTTCAAAAGCAAACTCTCAATCTAAGGAAGGACGCGTTGTTCTGACTCAGTTGCACTTTCCCACTTTGTCGTTAAAAACTCGGTTCGCGCCGGATTCAAGACTCTGAGCTGAGGCAGCGTTTTCTTCTCACGCATCCGTCAACACGGCCCCGGCCAATCACAGCTCGGGCGCTGACCCCATTGGCTGTCCACCCACCAATCCGGAGAGACGCCCTAGCTCGCACGGCCGCGAGGCCGGCGTCACAACACTACCGACGTCGCAGGCCCGCCCCGGGCCCCCGCCCAGCGTCCGTACGTGCAAGCGCGCGCGCCTGTTGCTGGCCAATGGCAGGGCCCCTAGGGGGGACGCGCCCGCTGGAAACCTCGAGCGAGCTCGTCCCCGCGCGCGTCGCCCCGCCCCGCCCCGCCCCGCCCCGCCCCGCGCGCCGTCCGCCCCGCCCCGCCCCGCGCGTCGGCCCCGCCCCGCGCGTCGTCCCCGCCGTCTCCGCCCGGCCGCCGTAGCCGGAACTGCTGCTGAGCGCGGCGAGCCCGGCCTCCGGGAGCTGAGAGGCGGCAGCGCCGGCGCCCGCATCCACGTCCGCCGCTCGCCGGGCGCGGAGGGGACGTGCCGGGGCGAGCGCCTCTGGGCAGCTGCTTCCGAGGCGGGAGGACCACACCGGCGCCGCGGCTTCTGTGCATCGGGGGCCGGGGCTGCCCGGCCCGGCCGGTTCTGCGGGCGCCCGGGAGGCCCCCGGGGAGCCCGCGAAGCCAGGCCGCTGCGAGGCGTTGATGAAGGAGGTGACCGGGGGCTGGGGCTCGGGAGGGGTGGGCAGCCCCGACCGGCTGTCACGGCGAGGCCCGGCCCCCAGCCGGAGCGGGGCTGCGGGAGCGGGGACGCGGCCTGCGCCCTGGCGGCGGCGGCTACGCACGCGGTGCTTTGTCCCGGCGGCCCGGAGGCGCCGGGACCGACCGGGGTCGCGGTGACAGCACAGTGTGCGTGCAGCCACAGGTCGGCCCGAGACACGGAGGGTTTTGCTTCTTCCTTCCCGAAACCCGACAGACGGGGCCGGGCGGGGATTTTGCCGGAGCTGAGTCCACCTCTGTGCGGTCAGGAAGTAGCGTTGGAGGTTTTCGGGCGAGGGACTCCATCCCCACGGCTTCCCTTTCCTGCGGGGGAAGCTCTGAACGCGTCCGTGGCCTCTGGTCCCGAGAGGCCGTGTCCTGCAGTGTGCAGCCGGGCCGCCGGGCGGGTGTGTTCCGCTGTGGCTGGCCTGTACTCGGCCGGCCCGGCTGGACGGCGGGCAGTTTGGGGATAACAGGAGCCTGGGAGTAGGGCTCTTCCCATTATGACCCGAGAGAGGCCCTTTGAGGTGTTTCCAGGGTTCTTGAGTAGGGATGGAAAGGTTGAGAAAGGAGCAGCGAGAAGCCCTACACAGTGAAGTCCTTTAAAAAGTGTGGCTTTGTCCTGTCTAGGTTTTTTTCTTTTTTTTTTTTTTTTGGTCCGGGTTTTTGTTTTCATCTTTTGTTTTCACTAGCATTAGCTGATCACTCAAAGGCTTTGTGAGACCGGTTCCAACCAAAGAAAACTTAGGTCGTTTTGTGACACGATACATCAGAGCGGTCGTAGGTGTTACTCTGGTTTTTACTCATCCGTCAGCGAGAGGTCCCTGCCCCTATTTCTGTATTCGCTCGTTAGCCCTGCTGTCCTGCTCACTTCTCCCTTTCGAATGGAGACATTGAGGACGTCACAGAGTTCGGGCACAGTTTCAACACCTGTTGAGGAATCTTAATATTTGTCTTTCTTGCTTTATCACAGGTACACATTACTGACCCTTTCGGGACTCCTAGTGTGGATGCTCCCTGATCCCGAGATAATTTTTGAGTGGGTCTGCATTCTGGGAGGCAGTTTTGTAGTCGCGAGTGTTGTTGTTGGCATTTCACGCAGCAGTGGGTGACAAAGTGAATGCAAGAATTTTATTAACGGTTGTCAAGAGTTTTTGCACAGCCGTCTTCTGCCCATTCCTGCATTTGGATCTGGACATGTCTGTGGGTCGCCTTCACGGGTGGCTCCCACCTGTCCGACGCCACAGGCTCTTTGTTGCAGAGGCATTTTTAATTTGTGAATCTCTGCAGCCGCACACACCTCCCACCCTGGGAAGCCAGATTCCCAGAAACCGCGAGCTTATTACTCTGTGAGTGTGTTTTAAAATAAGCGGGCGGACCGGCAGCCGCGGGCCACCATGGAGTCCCCTGTGCACGCAGGCGAGCCCGCGCCTCTCCCCTGGCAGGGTGGATCCGGGCCCCTCGCCCCCGCTCCGGGGCCAACTTTGGGGACCCGCGTGCGGGGCAGGTGCGCGGGCCCGGAGCCCCGCGCGTTTTGGGGGCGGGAAGGGGTGGGGTCGGGGGCGCGGGCGCCGAGGCCCGGGCGGCGCGGGGAGAGGCCCGGCGCGCAGGCCATGAGCCGCTGCCCCTCCGGGTAGGTGGCTCCGGCCCGGGCCCCGAGCTCTCTCCCCAACCCCGGGGCCACCCCCCCCCCCGGGGACCCCCCTCCTCCTCCCCGCCGACCCCGGCCCCTCCACCCCCCCACCCTACCCTCCACCCCCACCGCCACGACCCCGCCGGCCGGGGCGCCGCGCGCGGGCAGGGCCGTCCGGGCGCGGCCCCCGGGGGCCGCCCGGCCCCCGCCGCCTCCGCGCCGCCGGGCCGCCGTTTCCTGGGGTCGGCGCCGGGGGCGGCGGGGCCGGGGCCGGGCGGTGGCGGCGGGCGGGCGGGCGGCGGCGGGCGGGCGGCCGGGAGGGGATCGGGAACAAACAACGGCGGCCATGTTGAGAGGGCATCGGTGCGCTAAACTTCTCGGGCAGGCTGCCGGGCGCGCGCCTCACCGGGGTCTCCCCCCCTGCCCCGCCAGGATGACAGTGAAGTTGGGAGACGGCGGCGGCGGGGAGGACGGGCTCAAGCGGCTGGGCAAGCGGGCGGCGGACGACGACTCGCTGGAGGGCGAGGGGCCCGGCGGCGGGGACGCGGCCGACGAGAGCGGCGGCACAAAGAGGGACGCCCGGACCCCCCGGGACGGCGGCGACGGCCCCCCGGCGCCCGCGGGCGGCCCGCAGGCCCCGTCCCCGCCGCCCGCCTGCCCGCAGGACCAGCACCACTTCCTCCGGTCCAGCGTGAGGCCGCAGAGCAAGAGGCTCAGGAAGGACTCGTCGTGCGCCGGGGGGAGCGGCGGCGCGGGCGGCTCGGGGCCGCGCGGCAAAGGTGAGGGGGACCCCCGGCGCCCGCGGGGGGCGGTGGGGGTGGGGGGCCGGGGTCCCCGCCCGCGCCCTGTCCCGCGCCCTGGCGCCCGCGGCGGGGGGCCCCCCCGTGCAGGGGGACGCGCCCGCGCTCTGCCCCGGAGCCTGTGTCTGTGTCGGAACTACGTGAGGACCCTTCTCCGGGCAAGTACAATGGGTTCCTGAAGGGCGGGTTTCGTTTTCTCGGGAAGGATCGTCCCCTTGACGCTATTTTAAACCGCACACAATGCTTTGGGGAAGGGAACCTGCTCTGTCTCTTTCCGGACGTCAGCTGGCGGGCACACAACAAAGGAGTGGGCTCTCCAAACCCCCTCGGACTGAAGCCAAACACGGGGTGGCGGGGTCTGGCTGCGGGGGTCGCCCTCTACCTCAGGTAGACCCAGGCTCAGGAGTCCTGAAGACATCCCCATGCAGCCCCTTGAGTCCACCAAGGCTTCCCTGGGTGCCACAGAAACGGTGTCCCCTGGGGCAGGAGGCCGCAGGAGCACTTGTGGCCGGGTAGGGGCAGGGAGCAGGCTGGGGGTTTGCCCTCCTGCTCCCGGGGAGGGAGGGAGTACAGCTCCACTGGGGTCCCCACCCGGATTCGAAGAAAACCCCGTGCCACTGTGCCACTGTCGCCTGCTCCCGCCCGTTGAGGAGGCCGCCCTCCTGGCGGTACAAGTGAGGTCCTCGTCCCGTCCTTTCCGTGGAGGCCAGGTCTCAGGCTGCCCGCTGTCGTAGATTGCAGGTGGAACAGCGTTCCAGGGAGTTTTGCAGGAAAGAGGCTGTTACTTGGTTCCTTGGGAAGGGTAACTTGCATTGATTAGACGCTCTGGTGGTCTGAAAAAGAACGTTCAGAAGCTGACGGAGTGAGGACCATTTTGGAGACCTGTGCCCAGTAGGTACCGTTAGTGCTCTCTCCTGTCTCCTCACCTGAGGAGGGCTGGCCCCGGCCATCGTGCGGGCCTCACCTGATTTTTGGCATAAAGATTCTTGATGTGAGCATCCTTCAAGTTGTGAGTGTCGGGTAATTTTAGTGTGCTCCACAGATTAAACCTCATGTCCTTCGCGCTTATGTCATGAAAGTTGCGGGTCAATTAGGAAAGCGTTGATTTGTTTTATCAGCTTTGTTTTGTGAAAAAATAGCTTTTTCCTCCTAGTTACAGGTAGGTCTGAGTTATCACCAGGAAGCTCCTGGGATGCCCTCAAGGGTTTGTTTGTGGCTTCAGAAGCCCTAGCAGCAGCCACAGCCTTGCCACCTTGGCCCTCTGACCCTCGTCTGCTCCTTTTACTTGTCGGATCTGCCGGAAGGAGAAGTGTCCTCATCTGTGAGACAACAGCAGTGACTGGTCAGACTAAACAAGGTGGGGGCGTGAAAGGGCTCTGTCGCCTGTGAATGGCCTCGGGGTCCAGTTGCTCTTGGAGGTCAGGTGATGAGGGGAAGCGTGCTTTTGTTTGCGTAGTTCGCTGTGGCTCAGACAGAGGGCTCCGGGATTAGCTTCACATCGGCCTTCGGCCTTTCTCTTCTTGGTTCTTGTCCCAGTGTGTGGCTTGGAGCAGCAGTCGACTCTCCGTTAGGAAAATGGATATTTGTTAGAATTGGTGCTTCTTGTGACTTTTACGTGTTTTTCTGCTTCGGCAAGTGACTATCTCTTTATGTAAACGAGGAGGCTAAACCGTAATGGTGGCTTTTGGGAGTTAGAAGTGTGTCTACTGTGCTTCACAGAAGGTGTTGAGCCGGAGTTTCCTGCTGGGGCCTGATCTTGTCTGCACCCGTCACCGTGCCCAGGACACCCCCCTCATGCCTCTGTACCCCGTGCTCCCTGATCGCCTCCGTTAACAGCCCGCAAAGGTCCGGTTCTGAGAGCACGCCTGGGGGCCTCTGCAAGCAGGTCTTAGAGGAGCGTGTGTCTTCCAGACTGGAAATCTCCACCCTGGGTGCTGAGAGCGGATCAGTGAGGAAACGGACAGTCCTGGCATTTGTTAGTTTCTCGCTTGAAAGCAGTGCATTTCCATTACGCTCGAGGAGTGCTCCCAGCCCAGTGTTGGTGGTTCTTTGTTGACCACTGACCGCTCTTGCCTGTTTGAATCGGAGCAGACAGGCGTGAGAACCTTGCAGTGACTCTGGAGGAAAAGTCTTATGGAGAAAAGGAAGCCTGCCCTGTGCCTCTGTGCGCACTGCTGGGTTTTCTTTCTCTCTGAGAAGACAGTCTTGTCAACTTCAACAAATAATGATTTTTCTGTAGTACGATTCCGAGTTAGGTTCTGTTGCAGTTTTAAGGGGCAGGGCGCTAAGATGTAGCATCTCTGTGCTGCACGTGTTCCAGGCCTTTTCCATTTAAATGAGGGCAGGACCGAGGTTGGTTGTTTCAGTAACGTGCCCGGCCTCTACAGAAGGTGAGCTGCAGGCCGGAAGCCAGGAGATCCGCCTGACGCCGCTGCGCGTGTTCTAGCGCCCCACTGTGTGCCCAGTGACCCAAGGGTGTGTGTAAGACTGAGATCCAGAATCCACGTATCTGTGAGAACCTGGTCCAGGACTCAGAGCCCCGAGGCCCTTCCCCCTCTGGCCAGTTTGTGATCTAGGTGATTCTGGGCAAACTGGTCTCTCTTGGAGCCTCGAATTCTTTGTAAGTGGGGATAATGCCAGTGTCTGGCTCCCCAGTAAATACCACAGCCAAGCCGTGCTGTAAGTGGCTAAAAGGCTCCCTGTGCTTCTGTTAGGGAAAACGTGGATAGCTGAGATTAGGGAACTACAGCGTCGGGACAGGTAGACTGGGTCACCTGTTGGGAGGTAGAGAAAGAGGTCCCAGGACGGCTCCTAAGCTGCTATCTGCCCTATGGAGACAATTGTAAGCGTAAGGTAGACTCTCGGTTTCTCTGATGCCCTTCAGTCCCCTACTCCACCCCCCTTGTGCCCAAGAACCATCACTTCCCCTGCCTTTGGGCCAGCCGGTCAAGAAATGTGCCGTCTCCACAGTGGGGCGGCGTCTCTGGGTCTCACTGTGCTTGTGCTTAGGAATCAGTACATCACCGTACAGAACTTATATTTTACGTAAACCGCGTGCTGCTTGTAGTTTCCAGGTGTTTTTAGAAGACATTGGATGAGCTTAGCCCAGTGTGGTCAGCCTTCGGGAGACGAGTACTGTATGGGGGAGAGCTGCTTTGTGGCTGGCTCAGTTGTGGGGCAAAGGGAAAGTCCTTTGACGTACCCAGACTGTAGGTTCCTTACTTCCAAAATGTTTGGGGTGGGATAGTGCCTAAAGCTACCCTGACCTTAACGTTTAGGGGTGAGGGGTCAGCTGTGCCGACAGGACTTGGATCCTGTGTGGCTCAAGAGAGCATTCTAGAAGGTAGGTTGCCTGAAAACAGGGTAGCTCTGTGTTTGTGGGCTCTGCCTAGCCGTTGCCTCCGGGGGAGCCCCGGGCTGGGAGTGGTCAGAATGTGCCCCCTCCGCCCAGGGGCGTGCCCTTGTGTCATGCAGGCACAGTTTGCCAGTCGTAGGCTCTGCGGTCGCTCATGTTGTCGCTGCCCAGCATTTGGGCCAGGCCCCAGGAGGCCGGCTGAGGTATGGCCATGCATGCTCGAGCTCCCTGCCCTTCATACTCTCCGGAGAGGGAGGGGGACAGTCAGACTGTCGCAGACCACTGAGGCCCTAGCGCTCTGATTCCTATGCCCGGTGTGAGTCAGTAAGTGGTATTTAATGAAATCAGGTGCGGTGATGACAGTGTGGAGGCCGCTGTGGCCGCCTAGGCCAGGGCACTGGGCCCTGCCGGAAGCCCTCAGCTTGTTGGGAGAAGAGGAGGGGGAATGCGGGACCTCACGCCCCTCCCCCCACACACCCTGTTTGCTGCACCATAAAGTAGAAGACCCCGACACGTCCTGTTGTGTGCCCCAGACGCCCTGTGCACGGTAGGGCAGGAGACCTGGGTCCCTGGCCACTTCTGAGACGGGCCCTGGCGTTGCTGTGCAGGCTGGAGAGGGAAAGCCCTGCAGCCTGGGGGCTCTTGTAAATTACTAGATGCAGAGTTGTTCCAGAGTCGTGCGGCTTACACTGGCTTCGCATCGAAGACGTGGGCAGAGGACGGACGGGCAGGTGAGGTGACCTTTCAGTACTGGTCTGAAGGCTCGGCTGCTTCTCCAGTACCCCGCTGGCTTTTAACGTCAGGACGAAGATTTCTGTGGATTCTGCTTGTGGAATTGTCCTTTGCCATGCGAGGATATTGTAGGATTTCCATTTTATGCCAGGGGACCTGTCTCGTTTCGTATCATACGATGATGTAAAGAGGACAGAGGAACGATTTCTGAGAGCAGAGTCCCAGATGGGGGAACGAGCCCTGTCGTAGGCGGCGGAGCGTGGCACGGGCGAGGGCACTGAGTCAGCGCAGTGTAGGCCCTGAGGACCCACCTGAGCCGCGCCAGAGGACGAGGAGGTCCGCAGGTGTGGTGCTTGCGGGGGTGCCCGCACTTACTGACAAAGTCTTCACCTCGTTTGACGGCGAAGGCACGTGTTTTCATGGACACAAGGGGGTTTTAGTTACGCTTTTCTCGGACAGTCTGGGGAGAAGCGGTACGCCTGTGAGGGAGCCCAGCCCCAGAAGTGGAGAGGATGCCGAGGCTTGGTCTTGTGTGGGGGCCGCACACTCTATGGGCTGTGAGGGTCCAGGTCACCTTCAGCTCACGGACCCGGCTGTCTCGGAGACGGGGACCCCTCTCCTGCGGTTTGACCACAGTGGCTGCACGGGCTCTGCAGAGACTGAGACTCTCTGCAGAGACAGAGTTGAGGAACTAGTGGGTGGGAAGCTGCCCTGGGGAGCGCCGGCCCCGTGGAGTGGGGCAGCTCGCGGAGGCCCGGTGGATAGCGGTGCGCGTGATGACGGACGCCGGCCCAGGGAAGGCATCTGGGTCCGCCTGCCGAGGTGACACCCTGCCTGGGAATGGCCTTGGTGCAGAGGGTGCTCCCTCGGTCATGGCTGGGCTCTAAAAGTCCTGTTGACGGTTGCGGTGCCTGACGTGGGTGATGTGTGCTCCGAGGGGTGCAGGAGCGGCCCCCGGGAGACCTGGGCATTTTTCCTCTGTCTCAACTGTGGCATATGGTGACCTGAGGTGGACAGGTCCACGGCACGGGGGTGCCGTCCTCAGCCTTTGTGAGAGGTCCCTGCCCTCTCGTACCACGGACCCAGGCCACGAGGAAGCATTCCTGCGCCGGGCCGGAGGCAGGTGCACCGGCAGGCGGACTTCCTTTGGCCCACGCAGAAGCGTCTTTCCTGTTGAGAAGGCGCAGCGCACACGAAGCGAGGCGCGGCTCCCGTGTTCTCCCCTCGGAGGGCTCCGTGAGCACCTGGCACTGCTGGTCTGCTGCGCTCTGTTCACGTTCCTGACCCTACGAAGGAGCCTTGCAGGCTCCGAAAGCGAGCTCCGGGGTAGGGAGTTACTGCCTGATAGGACAGTATCCTCCGTCTTCTGTGTCTGACCTCAGCGAAGTCCCATGGTTTTGTTTTTAGAGGTGAACATCCTCCTGGCGACCTAACTCTTGCCACTGTTAGCTGTGTGGCTTTGAGCAAGTCACTGAACCTCGAAGTGCCCTTCTCTCTTGCAGGCGGAGGGAGGGATGTCGAGGTCTCGCCCTCCCTCCCCCCTCAAAACCCTGGGTTCTTTAGCTCTGTGTGTAATAAAGATGCAGAAGCATCCGTAACATGGGCGGCAGCCACATGGTGGCATGTGGCCCGAGAGGAAGATGTCCAGGCTTGGTTCTCACTGCCTGGTGACCTTGGGCCAGCTCTGTAACGCGGACCATAGCTCCACGCTGAGGAGACAGAGGAGCGAAGCATTTGTCGTGCCTTTGAGGTGCCGTAGAGCTGCCTGTCCCGGGTCCGAGCAGCAGTACGGCATGCGGGCGAGCTGCTCCCCCGGGCCTCAGCACCCCCAGCTGGAAGATGGGGGTTGTTTCCTCCTCTGCAGACAGTGTGAGGGGCAGGGGCAGTAGGGTTCCAGGCTCATTCAGAGACGTGTGATGGGAAGGGGGGACATGGCGGCAGCGGGCAGCCTAGCTTGTCCGGAGGGGGAGTGGGCAGCCGGGCAGCCTCGGGAGGCAGAGCACAGTCACGCATCTGCATCCGCAGGTGGAAGCTCTGGAGAAGAGGCTGGGGCCGGGTTGGTGGTTTGGAGACCCGGGAGGAGGCTCCTAAAGTTGTCTTACTCAGGGGTGGTCCGGGAGTGGTCTGGGAACGTGGCTGCAGAAATGGGGACAGGAGAAGCTGGGTGGCCCCCGGGTCACTGGAGGACCGTGACACAGAAGTAGGTTGACAGGGAAGAGTGGGCTCTGTGGGTCAGAGGCACTGGGTCTCCCCGGCCAGCGAGGGGCCCCTGCTGCGCTCTCCGTGGGTTTCTGAACTCCTGGGGAGCATCTTCTGTGTGTGAGGCCCGCTGCTGGGCTTGGGCCCTGCAGGGTCAGACACTGTCCCTGCCTTCAGAGACCTCACTGTTCTTGTACACCGTTTCCCTGTAGGTTCTTTGGATACCAACTTCCCGTCACGTGGACCCTCGTTCATGCCTTTGTGGCCTCAGAAACTAGTTGCAGACAGCGTTGACTTTGGTCTTGTGCTTTTTTCCACTGGGCCTCTTGCCCCCTCCCCTGTCCCCGGGAGAGAACCCCCCCTCCCCCCCGCCCAGTCCTGGTCTTCTCTTTCTGCCTCTGGCCGTCCCACTTCTGTCCTCGCTTGCTTCTGTCTCCCTCTTCGCTCTTCACGGTTGCACTGCAGTGCTTCTGCGCAGGTGGGAGCCCTCGCCCCCCGGGCCCACTGGCATGTTCGCCACAGTCTCTCTGGTCCAACTTTTTGTCTGTCCTTGAGCCCGACTGCTTGGATGAGCCCGAGGTGATGCGTTGTACCATCCTTGTCTGAACTTCGGGGGACGGACCAGACAGCCTGTTCTCTCTCTGTGCTCTGAAGTGCTGCGATTCTGCTTTACTTTTAAGAAGGATTCAAGGTTTAGAGCCACGGTCACGGAATATTACAAATGGTTACTAGGGGGTGATCGGCTTTGCCTTTTGAATGTTTTGGATGTTCCTACGTTCGCTTTATTGTGCACTCTATCCCTGAGGTTCCCTCCAGCTCAGAAATGCTTCCGCTGTGTTTTCTTTCGCTGTTAACCATCGTCTCGAGTCTCAGCAGTGCTGTGATCCAGGGACGTCTCACAAGGGCTGGCCACATGCCTGTGCTGTAGACGCCTCGGTGACATGGGTCTGTCCTTACGTGCTGGTGTGGTGGCGCCGTGGGCTGGTGGGCACTGAGCCTGCGCTCTGATTGTCGGGCGGGCTTGGGAAAAAGAGAGTTCACGAGTGTTTCATCGGAAGCTGAATGCTTTGTTGTGGTGGCACGGTGGGGGACGGACGGTGGCCATTCCTCGGTGACTCCACCTGAGCGGTTACGGGCTCCATGTCAGCAGGCACTTCTGGGGAGGCCCGGCCTTCGGGGTGCAGCAAAAGCGTCTGTGAGGCCATGGGAAGTGGCCTGAAAGCCCGTCATCCCCACAGGTCACCGCCTGCTGGATCCGTCTCGGGAGGTGCTGGGGTCACTAATCGGTCGTGTGTTGGGTGCGGCTTGGTTGGTGAGGAAGGGACTGAGTCAGGCGCGTGGTGAGCACCCCGGAGCCCGCCAGGCTGCAGTTTGCCCCTCCAGAGGACGGTCTGTTGTGCCCGTGGGCGGGGGAGGGAGCAGCTCGCACCGGGGCTGGCTCGGAAACCCTGAGCCTGACCCTGAGCGTCGTCCTGAGCGTCGTCCCCTAACGGGGCACCGTGGGCCGCCAGCGTCAGGCTCTCCCCCAGAGCTCTTACCGCACTTTCCGCAGGGGCAGAAATGGTCTGCGCTGCCCACGTGGGCATGGGCCACGAGAAATGTGGCTGGTGTGAACGAGGAACTGGGTGTTGAGTTTCGAGTTTTAATTAATTAGCATTTACATCTTGGGTCGCAGCAGCTGAATTGGGCAGTGCAGCAGTGGTGAGCGGCGAATTTGGGGACCCAGTCACGGAGCCTTCTGAGGTCGCCGAGCTGGTGCACTTCTCCACACGAGATAATCTCCCCCATTTTACGTAGCGGCGTGACTCTTCTGCGTGTGTGACCACACGTTCCGCTCTCCGGGAGCCGACTCCTCTGACACAGGTCCCGGCACGGTCTGGGGGAGGTCCAACACACGGGTCAGTGCACGGTGGCCCTGCCTCGCTCTGTCCCTCGGGCTACCCCTTCCCTGTGGCTTGTGTTTTTCCAGGGATGGTCCTGGCAAATGAATGTAGGTGAGTGGTCTTAAAATGTTTCACTTCCTCTGATTTTCTGTGAACTCCCTGTCTTTTGTCCCTGCTCTGGAGGCAAACCCCTGTCAAGGGTGAGGGAAGCGTAGCCCGGTAGGGAGGCTCCTGATTGCCCAGGAAGAGGGCCTCCCTCCAAAGCTCATGATTATCTCACTAGGAAAGCACTTTAACAGTAATCTGCATTTGTTTCACTTTTGCTTTTCTAAACGCTTTTATTTTAATCTTACTTTTAGCACTAGCCCCCCACAACGTGTTGAGTTTGAGGATTGCTCACCACGGAAGGTCCTAAAGTTCCATGGGATGGAATCTGATTGTTGCTGCACGGGGCCTTCCCTGTGCTGGGGAAGGCACCAGATGGGTGGGACGATTGGGTGGGGTCATAAAAGGATTTTATCTGTGACCTTTGCCCCTCATCGATTGCCTCTGTTCTCCCAGGATTAGGGCGCTGTCCGTGGCCAGCCACAGGTGCCTTCCCACTGCTCGCCTGCCCTGCGGGGTCTCCAAAGGCTCCACCCGAGACCAGGAACTGATGCTTTCAGGGCACCCGTGAGATTGTCAGTTGGCTCTCAGAACGTTAGCTTTTGTTGGTGGAAGTTTATTAAGAGCAAGGAGTTCCAAGAGCTCTTAGATTCCTCTGTAAGCGTCAGCTGATTCACGTTTCTGAAGCATCGGGTATACCTAAGACCAGGTGGTATTCCACACGCACGCAGGTGTTTTCTTGAGTTTGAGTTTCAATATGTCGATTTGAAAAGACAAGAATTATTTCACCCCAAACTCATTTGAGGAGGACGTTGTGGTCTATGATGGGTGTTTCGGGGTCACAGGGCAAAGGGCTTTCTGACTGTCTGCAGAAACGCTCTTTTTTCTTTTCCTCGCCGCTTCTCGCTGAAAAGATTGGAAAGAGTCACGAGGTCAGGTCATTGCCGAACAGCCCCAGGGAGTGCCTGGCAGGTCCCAGGTGCGGCCCCACGGGCACCACCCAGTGGAGGCGTGTGCAGGGGCCTTGGCGAGCTCTGCGGACTTCTGGAACAGGTCACTCACTGTACGGTTCTTTCTCTCCAAGGAGCTGACGGTGGCGGATCATCATCTGGAAATGGGTCCGGGGCTGCTCCCACGGCTCCTGCAGGGGGCTCTCGCTCCTCTTCCCGGAACTTGGGGTCGTCTAGCGGCGAGAAAGAAGAAGGCAAGAAGGCCCGGCGGCAGTGGGAGTCGTGGAGCACAGAGGACAAGAACACTTTCTTTGAGGGGCTGTACGAGGTGAGCTCTGGGGCCAGGACAGGCGGCAGAAACCTTCTCTTTCCACTTTATGCGCGTTTCTCTTTCAATTTGCCTCTGCCTTGCTGACCACATGGGCTGCGAGATCGACTAGGTTAGCAGTTCAGTGGGGAGCCCCACGTGGGCAGCAGGCGTGGGTCCCCAGCGCCCTGGACCCACCCTCTGATCTTGGCCCTTTATCCCCTCATTGTGACTTTAAGAGTTGATACTGGGGAAGAGGCTGTCAGGAGGTGCCTTTGTTTGGTTCATTTCTTTCTATTCCAAGAGTCTACCTGATGTCTCAGACACATTCTTCTTGTCTTTTTTTATCTTTAAAAGATTTTATTTATTTATTTGAGAGAGATCACAAGCAGGCAGAGAGGCAGGCAGACAGAGAGGGGGAAGCAGGCTCCCCGCCGAGCAGAGAGCCCGATGTGAGGCTCGATCCCAGGACCCTGGGATCATGACCTGAGCCGAAGGGAGAGGCTTTAACCCACTGAGCCACCCAGGCGCCCTTACATTCTTCTTGTCTTTTTTGAAGATTTTATTTACTTAGCATGCGTGCAAGTGAGTGGGGGAGGGGCAGAGAGAGAGGGAGAGAGAATCTTAAGCAAACTCCTTGCTTAGCACAGAGCCCCACGTGGGACTGGTATCTCATGACCCTGAGATCATGACCTGGGCTAAAACCGTGGGTTGGACACTTAACTGACTGAGCCACCAGGTGCCCCTCGAATATATACTGGACTGAAGAGTGCAGCCCTATCCCTGGGCCTCCCGTTTGCAGTTGAGAGGGCTGACTTGGGAGGAATGGTCCCAGACTGGCAGGGACAAGGGGACACTTGCCACATCAGTCAGAGCCGGCGGCTTGACCCTGAGAGTTGTTGTAGTGGACCTGGGACAGAGTGGAAAGTCCTAAAAATAGAGAGAAGCTGCTCCCCAATCCCACTGTCCAAAGAAACAACCATCTTCCCTGCCAGCTGTTTTCACTTTCTTGTTCTGCTTTTTCAAATATTTGTGACTGTAGAGAACGTATTCCTTTTATTATTATCAAATGCACTTTCCTGGTAGGTTACGGTTGTTCTGCTCAGTGTTTTTCTGAGTGCCCATGAATATTCTGCTTCAGGCAAGAACGAACTGTGGCTTGCGAGCTTGCTGCCAGTTTTTATAAATAAAACTTTATTGGGACGCAGCCATGCCCGTTTACCTGTGTGTACTTTCTGGCCACTTTGAGGACGGTGGCGTTGACAGCAGCTACTGAGTGGCTCACGGCGTCTGAGTGCTCACCCCTAGCCGGTCCCTGATCTTTTGTACCGTCCTCGTGTCTCTGGTTCCTGAGGCCCCTTTCAGGTTTTGTTGTGAGCAGTGCTGCCCCAAATGTCCCTGGGCACGTCCCATATCCTAGACTGCTCCACTGGGAAGTAGCGTCGGGAGTAGGTGACTCGGCCGGTGAGCCTTCCTCCTTCCATAGCACAGCACTGGCAGCGCTGGAGCAGGGCTCACAGCAGAGCGGGGCTTTGGATGGACGCTCTGAGTGTCCACGAGAGGCTAGAAGGGGCGAGGAGCTCGAACTCGGCGCTGGCGTCACAGTAGTCCTGCCACTGCCCTTCTCCCTTCGAGGGGCCACCGCTTCGCTTCTGCCATCCCAGTTGGAGGAGGCCGTGGTCCAGGGAGACCATGAACTGTATGTTTGAGGTTCGTTCCTGTAGGTGTAGAGTCCCTCAGACGAGTCCCCGTGGTTCTCTCTCTTCCCTGTGATAGTTTGAGAGGATTGCCCGGAGGCTGCTTCTGGAGGCCAGGTCCCCACCCTGTGCCTCCTCGCAGTTGCTGGGTAGGATTAGGTGATGACAGGCCCCGAACCCGCGTCATGCTGTGCTGCTGATGCCCCCTGCCAGCTTTGCCGCGGCTCGTCCTGTGGGGAGCGCGGCTCTGTGGGGGCCTGGCTCCCTGGGCACGGAGCGCAGTCTGGAGACCGTTCTGGGAAGGGCTCAGATGGGCCGGGCCTGTCCCAGACTCGCCCTGTGGCTCAGGCTGGCGGCGAGGTCAGCAGGGCGAGCGCCTGCACTGGGGTCATCCGTGACACCCTCTTACTCTGCTGTCGGCGGCTCTTCACACAGCCGTCACTGACGTTCCATGTCCTTCTGTCTGCAGTTCCTGCCTTGCAGCCGCAAGTCCGGCATCCCGTGCTTGCTTCCCGCTGGTTAGATAATCACTGCAGGCCCAGCTGCACACGCATCTCCACAGGAGCGCTGGGGTGTGGACAAGTCCCCCTTCAGTGGCGACAGGGTGATCAGGGAAGCGGAGCCGGACCGTCAGAGGTGGTGCCGACAGGAAGCCTATGCTTGCAGGCGCCAGAAGTCAGAAGGCAGCATAGTTCTGAGAATCACCAAGCCCAGATTCGGCTCCCAGGCCGGCGAGCGTGTGACCCTGTCTGGGTATGGTGCCCTGCTGCACCGGGGAGCTGAGGGATGGACAGGCTGTCTGCACTTGCTCGGTCATGGTCAAGAGCTGAGGGAGGGTCATGGGGGACGGCACACCCACAGGAAGGCGATTAAGAGAGGTTTTTATGTATTTTATTTTTTTTAACAGTAAAGAAGCTTTAATTCTTTTAGGTTTTTTATACTTTAACTTTTCATTTTCAAGCCATTTCAGACTTGGAAAAAGTTGCAGAAAGTGTACAGAGAATTCCATATGTCCTTCCCCAATGTTCACACAACCTCAGTGTGCCCAGCACAGCGAGGAGATTGGATGTGGAGACTGTAGCATTTACTGACCTGTGGGCCTGACTCAGGTTTGGTTGGTGTTCCCACCCATGTGCTTTCTAGATCAGGGTCCCACATGCATTCAGTGGTCATGACTCCTGAGCCCTCCATCGGGGGCCAGGCCCTCCGTCTCTGCCTCCTTTCTTCTGTCAAGACCTTGGCCCTTTTTTATTTTTTAAAATATTTTATTTATTTGAGAGAAAGAGACAGAGGCAGAAAAAGAGAGAGAGCGTAAGCTGGGGGGGGCAGGGAGAGGGAGAAGCAGGCTCCCCCTTGAGCAGGGAGCCAGATGTGGGACTCGATCCCAGGACCCTGGGATCATGACCTGAGCTGAAGGCAGAGGCTTAACCAACTGCGCCACCCAGGCATCCCAAGACCTTGATGCTTTTTTTTTTTAAGATTTTATTTATGTATTTGACAGACAGAGATCACAAGGAGGCAGAGAGGCAGGCAGAGAGAGAGGAAGGGAAGCAGGCTCCCTGCTGAGCAGAGAGTCCGATGCGGGGCTCGATCCCAGGACCCTGAGATCATGACCTGAGCCGAAGGCAGAGGCCCAACCCACTGAACCACCCAGGTGTCCCAACCTTGACGCTTTTTAAAAAAAATTTAAATTCAATTTAGTTAACATATACTGTATTATTCGTTTCAGGAGTAGAAGTTAGTGAGTCATCATTTGCATAAGACACCCAGTGCTCGTTCCATCCTGTGCCCTCCTTAACGTCCAGCACCAAGTGACCCCACCACCCGTCCCCTACCCCTCCAGCAGCCCTCAATCTGTTTCCTAGCGTTGAGTCTCTTATGATTTACCTCCCTCTCTGATTCTGTCTTACTTTATTTTTCTTTCCCTTCCCTTGTGTTCATCTGTTTGTTTCTTAAGTTCCACATGTGAGTGAAATCATACCATGATTGTCTTTGACGGACTTACTTCGCTTGGCATAATGCCCTCAGGGTCCATCCATGGTGTTGCAAATGGCAAGATTTCATTCTTTTTGATGGCCGAGTAATTTTCCACTCTGCGTATACACCAGATCTTTACGCATTCATCTGTCCATGGACATCTGGGCTCTTTCCATAGTTTGGCTCTTGTGGACATTCCTCCTGTAAATACGGGTGCAGGTGTGCCCCTTCGGATCACTACAGTTGTATCTTTGAGGTAAACACCCAGTAGTGCAATCGCTGGGTTGCAGGGTAGCTCTTTTTGTAACACTGGTTTCCACAGTCGCTGCACTGGCTTGCATTCCCACCAGCAGTGTAGGGGGTCCCCGTTCTCCACGTCCTCACCCACACCTCTCGTTTCCTAAGTTGTTGCTTAGCCAGTCTGAGGGGTGTGAGTTGGCGTCTCACCGTGGTTTTGGGTTGTGTTTCCCTGATGCTGAGTGATGTGTGGAGCGCTTTTTCGTGTAAGACCTTGACAGTTTTGAAGACTTCTGGTCTGTTAGGTACTGGAATGCCCCTCAGTTTGGGCTTCTCTGAGGTTATCTCATAATTAAGTTTACATTTTGCATTTTTACCAAGAATACCAGGGGAGTGTCAGGTTGTCCTGGGCACATTCTGTCCGGAGCGCGTGGTGTGCTCTGCCCTGGCGGTGTGAACCTGGAGGACTGCGCTCAGGTGCCACCTGCCAGGTCCCGTGCTGACTCATTTTTTTGTTTTGTTGTGACTTTTAGACTATGTAAATACCCTGTCTTTCATCTTTTTATCCACGAACTGTAGCAATCATGCCATTTTTTTACCTGAAATAATGATTACATTGTTTGCCCAATGATTTTCTGATTCCATCCTTCTTTCTACACTTACTGGAGATCTCATGCAAGAAAGAGATCTTTTTCCTCCCTCATTTAGTACGAAATCAGTGATTTTTTTTTTTTTTAATCTATGTGGACTTGGGGACACGTAGGCTACTCTGTCCCCATCGGTTCCGATCCCTCTTGGTTTTGCTGCCCATATTCTTGCAGGTTTGGCCCCCAAGAGACTCCAGGTTGGCTCCTGTTGCGCCCAGGCACTTGCACACTTTCTGGGTCGACAAGACACTGCAGGCTCGCTGGAACTTGTCCCGCTCCCATCTCTTCATGGTGTCCTGGTTCCTTCTGGGGAATGGGATTTAGAAGCCAAGATGCGGGTACTGGGGGTGCTCGTGCTGCTGGGCAGCTCTCCCCTGTGGGTCCTCCCCAGGACTTCTGTCTTGGCTCCGATGGAGTATTGTAGCCCCCGCACGGCACCAGTGGTGACTGCGTTCTCCAGGACGCCGGTTCTGCTCTGAGAATCCCGGAAATATCAGCCCCGATGGAGGTGTTGAAGGAAGGGGCGGCCCATGTGATGTGTGGTTCTCCTACGAGGTGCGCATACTCGCTGTACCCACTTGGATACAGGATATGTTGCATTTGATGGAAGCAGTGAGGGTGTTTCTGGATGGTTGATGCGTTGTTTAGATGAGGCATACCACACTGCCCTCCTCTGCCCTTGTGGTCTGTGTTCTGTGTGTTCCTGTGATCGTCTTCACCGGTGGTCTTCTCGTGGTCTCTAGGCCCCTCCGTCTGAGGGATGAGCGTTGTGCTCTCTCTCTCCAGGGCCCTTGCCTCTGTGGTCTCCTGTGCCCTGATAGTTCTATCTCTGAGTTTCCACTGATGCTTTATCCGTTGTTCGAATTAAAACCTGAGGTTCTAGGGAGGTGAGGTTGAAGTTCATGCACACAGAAGATCCGTGAAGGATGTTTGCTCAACCACTGTGGTCTCCTTTCCCATTTCTCCTGTCTCGGGAAGGGTCTGTGTGCACAGAAGACTGCCCTGTTGTAACCTCTGTGCTTTTACTGTGGACTTAATTTTCCAGCATGGGAAAGACTTCGAAGCCATTCAGAACAACATTGCCCTCAAGTACAAGAAGAAAGGCAAGCCCGCGAGCATGGTGAAGAACAAAGAGCAGGTCCGGCATTTCTACTACCGCACGTGGCACAAGATCACCAAGTACATTGACTTTGATAATGGTGAGTGTGCTTGGCCACAGCTGGCTGCTGCTCAGGAGCTGGTGCCCACAAGCCCATCAGACACACCTGTGGCACTGCTCTCACCCAGCCACGTGGCCAGGGACCTCCGTGCCTTGTGGCGCTTGGGTTGCTGGTACGCCCAGGCACCATCGATTAAGCTGAACGGTGAGGAAGCTGTGTGGGTTTCTGACGGCCCCGGGTGCCTGGGCGTTTAGGTCCCTGGCTCGCCCTGGGCCCGTGTCCCACGCTGGGAGGGCAAGGCCCCCGGTCTACCAGGAGAGGCAGGGTACGGGTGCGGGCTGGCCAGAATCGAACCCCCCACCACCGGTGCCTGCACTTCTTGCCCAAGGGGAGCTCCTTGGGGTGAGGGTGGGACCAGGGAGTGCGGGGAGGGCCTGGGAGAGGGCTAGTTCCCTTAGGGCTCTTGTCTGTGTTTGAGGCCGGGCTTAAGTTGTGCTGTGTGTGGTTCACATGTCCGGGTCAGCGCTCTAAGCAGCCTTTCCGATCAGCCTCTGTCCCCAGGGGAGGTGTGGCCGCCTCCCGTCTCTACGGGTCATGCCTGCTGCTCCGCTCCCTCATCGACCCACCTTTCCTGGTGCTGTTCTTGGTGTCCACAGCCTCACTCCTCGCCTCATTTCTGACCTCGGCTCATTTCTGACCATGCCGTTAAAGTAGTCTGAGTTCTGATGTAGAACTACCGTGGCTCTGGTCTGTCACTCCCGCTTGGAGTCTTTGCCGCCGTGAAGCCTTGGTGTCAGCCCCTGATGGCTGACCTCCCGAGTTTCCGGTGCGCTTGCTCTGGGCCTGTTGGGGACGTCTCGGCCATGCGCCTGCCAGCACCCCCCGGGCTGACCCATCCGACTTCCCTCCCTGACCCTCCCTTGGGCCAGCATGTCGCGACCTGGGGTTCCTCCTCCAGCCCAAGAAAGGCCCAGAGAGCACAGTTCAAGCAGTCTCTTTCTGGAAAGGGTCAGGTGGTAAATATTTTGGGCTTTTCCAGACTTTGGGCTTTGCAGTCTGTGGAAACTCTGTAGACAGAAGGTAAGCAGATGTGTGTTACTTTGTTCAGAAACACTTTTTTCACAAAAAGAGGCCATGGGCTGCATTTGACCTGTGAGCCATAGTTTGTGGACCCCTGCCCCAGTGAAATCCTTCCCTGCTGCCACTGGCCAGTATGGGAGCCCTTGGGGACGGGGCACCCGAGCTCCAGTTACAGTTGTTACCCAACCCTGTCACCTGAACATAGTTCCCTCCGAATCCTTGTGGACATCTGTGAGCAGTCAGAGTCTTGCTGGTTGTACCTCAGAGGTTTTCGGGTCTGACCTTGCTGCCTGGTCCCCTTGGTCCTGTTCAGATCATTGCTGTTCTGCCACGTCCTGGTCCCACTGTTCCGAACCCAACCCTGCGGGGCTGCTCCCTCCCTGCGCCCCTGGGCTCTTGTGCTGACCCGCGGGCTGGTGGGAGCAGGCTGTCCACCAGCCTGGTGCCCACACTGCCACCCCCGCCTGGTCCGCCTCCCTCATCCTGCTCAGCTTCCTAGGCCGAGTGCCTGTGACATTCTCCCCGAAATCCCGCCCTGCGCCCTTCTCTGCCCTCCTGCTGCTGCCCAAGTGAGGACCGGCTCTGCCTGTGGCCCAGGACATCACCCTCCCGGTAGATGAAAAAACCCAGGTACAGCCGTGCAGGCCCTCGCCTGGGCCCCCCAAGACAGCCAGTGGGGGAGCCGAGACCCCCCCTTCTTCCCAGGTGCCCTCTGCATGTGCTTAGCACAGCCCCCAGCCCGTGAGTGCCGGCTTTCAGGCCACCTTTCTTGCTGCTACGGGCTTTCTCTCTCCTCCCTGCTGAGTGATGTCATTGCAGGTGAGCACATTTCACTTTCCTTTCGGACCGACAGGTCACTTTTGGTGGCTTCGAATAATGCATTTGTGGACATCCCTGTTCACAGAGCACTTTTCCTCAGAAGCTCCTTTTTTGGGAAAATCATGTGGTTGAGGTCAGCTTATTTACATCTCGTGAGTGCTGATTGTCCCCTGCGAGGACCAGTGTCCAGCCTGCTGGCCTGGCTGGCTGCTGCTTTGCCGTGTTTCCCTTCAGGCTCTGTCCTTGACCGAGGCAAGGAGGAGCCCCTGGCAGTTGAGCACACCCCATCCGGGGAGTCCATCTCCACGGCAGGATCCCGTGGCAGGGCCTTCCCTCTGCCAAGTTTATGGCCCCACCGAGCTGCTTTCTGGCCAGCACAATGCTCTTGTTCCCATGAGTCCTTTCCAGGTCCCTTTCCAGCTTGACCACCTTCCACTGGTCACCTCAAGCGGTGTCCTTCCAGTCCTCATAGGGACCACGTGTCTCAGTGTTTACGACACATAATGGGGACTGACTGGGAGGAGGGCTTAGCACCCCGAGTCAGTCCCAGCCCCTGGGGCCTCCAGTCCAGCCTGGCACCTCCATGGGGAAAGTAGATCAGGAAGGAGCAGTGGGTCCAGCACCTTGGGACAGCATGTCCGTCGATCTGGACGACCATCCTTGCTGGAGACCTGTGGGAATGGCCTGTTGACTGTCATGCATTGGGGATTGTCCCTCGGTCTTTTGCTGATGCTGTGGTGTTTATTGGGTTTCGGGTCTGTGTGAGCATGAATAGGAGATTCTCTGCTGGCCTGGGAGTGTGCTGGTCAGTGAGCCGTGTCTTGCTCTCGAGCAGAGTGTCACCAAGCCGTCCGCGTACCTGCTAGCTGTGCGCGTCCTTAGTTCACCGTGCTTCCCTGATACCAACACCGCTCCAAAGCCTGTTGAGCCTAAGACTTGATAACGTCTGGGGTCTTTACAAGCCCGTGTCTGCCTCCACGGTGGCCCGTGGCCCTGGCATCCTTTACCTGAGCCGTGTGCTTCTTGGTGGCTCCGCCTGGAAAGCGTCTGCCTTCAGCTCGGGTCGTGATCCCAGGGTGCTGGGATCGAGCTCCATGTCGGGCGCCCTGCCCAGCGGGAGCTTGCTTGAGGATTCCCTCTCACTCTCTGTACTTTCCTCCACATTCCTTCACTCCAGGACATGACTCCGTAGAAGAGCCTTCTTTCTGTTGAGCTGTCGGTTCCACCAAAGTTATATGTATTTATTTGTTTATTTATTTAGATTTTATTTATTTTTTGGAGAGAGAGCGCCAGCACGTGTGCATAAGCAGGGGGAGGGGCAGAGCAGGAGGGAGAAGCCAGCTCTGCCTGAGTGGGGATCCCGATGCAGGGCTCGACCCCAGGACCCTGAGAGCATGACCTGAGCTGAAGGCGGACGCTTAACTACATGAGCCACCCAGGCGCCCCTCCACCAAGGTTTCTCGCTGGTCCTGGTGATCTCTCCACGTTGGTGGCAGCCGGGTGACCACATGAAGCCTGAGGGCCGCCTGCCCCTTTGTGGGGTTCTGGCAGTTGCTTCGGCTTGGCACTGCCCTGCCGTCCTCCCTCCTCATGCCCGGATCCGCTTCCTGTCTCTGCGCATTTGCCTGTTCTGGACGTTTCATAGCCGCAGTATCACAGCGTGTCGCCTCTCCCTGCGCACCGTGTTTTCTCAACTCGTCCACTTCGTGGCCGCTGTTAGAACTCTTCCCCCGCGTGGCAGGCAGATCCCACTGTCTGTACATTCCACGCTTGTCTGCCCGCTGCCTGGCGGTCTCGGCATCGTGAGCAGCGGTCCCCCGTGAGAGGGCCGACGAGGCCTCGGTCTGTCTCCGGAGAGCCTTCGGGAGTGGTTGGCGTGACGTTAGCAGAGTCCCAGGCTCCTGCCGGCCTGTGTGAGGGTTAGAAGCTTCTGTTTAGATCATTCGTTCATGATCTTATTTTCACTTGACGCGTTTTTGGTTTGCTGGGGATTTAATCACACCCCCAGAGCGTTGGGAGTTCGGAAGGGCCTCTCTGAGGAGAAGCCAGGGAGAGCCGTTGTGAGGACCGTGGAGGGACGGGCTGCCCAGGTCACTGCTCGGTGAGGTGGTGGGGACGGCGCCAGACCGTGCTGGCCCGAGCTGGCGGGTTGCCCTCAGGTTTGGCCTCAGGTAACGTGGAGCTCAAAGCAGTGCGGTGTTTAGCGCGGCGGGATTTATTCTCTCTGGTCCAAGAGCGCAGGGAGGCAGTCGGCCGGGCGCGGGACAGGGTCTGCCCCCTTTTTGCTCTGCCGTCCCAGCGTGTTGCTTGTGTCCGCGGCGGCTCCAGGCAGCAGCTCTGCAGGGCAGAGGGATGGGCCACGGGCACGCGTTCGTCCCGAGTAAGTCTTCAGTCACGTCGGAGCCTCTGGACGTCTCCCGCTCATACCCGAGGCCAGGACGTCGTGGTGTGGCGCTGTGTAGCCACAGGACAGGCCGGGACGCGTGCCGTCTGACCTGGGTGTCTTGCTTCCCAGACAAAGCGGGTCTGTTGGAGAGGAGCCGGGGACGGTGGGTGTTGGCACTTGGGGTGGTTGGGGCTGTGGTTCCTCTTCTGTATGGCCCCAAGCCCTGGGCGGTCGGTCAATGGTCAGAGATGGCGCGACACGTCCACGTCCTCGGTCCTGGGGCCGCTGGCCTCACACGGAGCTCGGGTGGGTTCTGTGTGTGCAGAAACAGACAGTCCCACCCCACCTCCTCTGCCTCCGCAGAAGCTGGCCATGCTGACATCCCAGTCTGTCCTCCTGGGGACACCACTCTGCCGGTGGGGTCTCATTTCCTAGCCCCATCCCAGTTTCTTTGGTCTAACGTATTTAAAAAATTTAAAAAGCAGCCCCTTGTTCCTGTGTATGTCTCACTCTGTTTCCCCCCGGGGCTGACGTCCTGGGGGACCAGTGCACATTGGCCGAAACGAGATGAGTGGCATTTGTGTCCCTCATGCTGGTCCTGTGCCGGGAGCTGGCCGCTGTCCATGTGGGTGTCTTCCCATTGTAAAGCTCTATCTTGTCTTCGTCTTTCAGTGTTCTCCCGTGGGCTGAAGAAGTCCTCTCAGGAGCTGTACGGTCTGATCTGCTACGGCGAGCTGCGGAAGAAGGTCGGGGGCTGTGAGTATGGGGTGCTCGCGGCTCTGGGAGTGACGCCCCTGTGTGCTTGCAGCCCCTCCTGGCGGGGCCTGCTCTCTTGTCGCTACTGGTCTGTGACGCCAGGGCTCTTTCCCCTCCGACAGGTGCAATGGGCCCCCACATACCTATACCATCACTCAGACTGACCCGTTGTTGACACTGGTCCGTCTGTGTGTGCGCCCCACCCTCAGGCATACTTTCTCGGTCGGCGTCTGAGGAGGGCCCTGACGGTCTTCCTGTGTCCCCTGAGCGCAGGGGCGTTGTCCTACGTGCCCATAGTCCTGTTATCCAGCAGGCTCCGCTGTCTTACAGAGTCCCTGACTCTCTTACCGGAACACCCAACACCTGGTCCAGTCCCACCGGTCAGGGATGTTGTGCTCTGGCCTTCCGGGGGCCCTGAGTGCCCAGTGGCCTACTTTGCCACCCCACACGGGCCCAGAGTAGGGGTGCCCTTGTCTCTGCAGGGCCACTGGCTGCCCTCCCACAGTGGAAGGGGGCTTAGCCACAGGGCCACGCCAGAGGCCCAGTGAGCCCCACGTGAGGGGGTCGTAAGCCATCTCCTCTCTGGTCACCCAGCATGCCACTGCTCGGCAGGGGCAGAGGGATGGGGGTGTGAAGCAACAGAGGGACAGGTGGATGCGTGTTCGTGGTTCGTGGACTGCTGTGCACATGCTGGCCTAGAAAAAGGCAGAAACCAGACAGGAGGCTTGGTGCCCCAACCCCATGCTCCCCGTGGTCTGAGCACTTCCCTGTCACCTGCTGGCTTCTCCTGGGGTCCTCCTGGGTGTGGTGCTGTACAGGGCAGTGACTTCTTCCAGCCACTGCTGTGTGGCCCCTCACAGCAGAGACCCCTCAGGTCTCTGCTCGTGCTTTCCTAGCCCATCTGAGTCCTTGCAAGGCCAGCCTGGCTCTGTGACCTTGGGTGGACATCCCCCATCCCCATCCCCGGGCAGCGCTGGGACCCTGGCCCCAGGGTCCTCTGTACTTGGACCTCCTCCCCTCTTTCTGACACCCTGCAGCTCAGCTGACCCCTGGTGACGTCTCCCCCGTCCCTCTTGACCCAGGCACCTGTCACACGTCCTCTGGACGCCACCTGAACTCTTAGTGCCCCGTACCCTCATGGGCTGGTCCAGCTGAGCCCCGCCTGCCCCCCGCCCACAGCCACACACACTGGGACGTGAATGGGCACGGGAAGTGGCCTCGGGGCCTCCCGCAGAGAGTGCTTGTGGGCAGCCACTCCTGGGCTGGAATCGCGGTCGGGTCACACTTTTATTTAAGACGGTCTTCCTAGCTGAGGTTTCCGGGTCTATGTGAGTCCTGAAACAGCGGACGTCGAGTCTCTGCTGTGTCCCTGGGACTCGGACACAAGCTCCGCAGGGCTGCTGTGCTGGGGGTGTCCCTGGGGCCGGAGAGTCTCCACCTCGATGAAAACAAGTGTCCGTACAAGGCTCCTTGGCTATGAGGTGGCAGGTTTGCCCAGGACTGAGTCTTACACCCAGAGCTTATTCCTGCTGCCATAGCGGCCTGGTGCTGGCACGGGCATGGGGACACACCAGCCATCTCCAGTCCTCACCCGTGTGTTTGGGCGGCTTTTCCCTGAAGGCTGGGTCCTGGGATGGTGCCCGTCACGTGACTCAAACCTGGTGGTTACCACATCTCCATCCCTGGGCTTCTGTCCGTCTGTCTGGCCTGCCATATGCAGGACCGATGGGACCTTTGCTCTCCTTTTGGCACTACTTTCTGTTTTCCCTTTGATCTCTGCTCCCACGCCCACAGACCTGCAGGACAGCCTGGCCTCCCGGCAGCGCACTTGGCCCTGCAGACCCTGCCTTCCCGGGGGAGGGCCTGCTGCGCTGCTTGCCACCGGGGCTGCTGGAACCTGTGTGCGCCCAGGGGAGGGCTTCGCCTGCCTCTTTCCCTTCTTTCCCGGAGGCCCGTCTCTGTCCCTGTGGGACTTGTCTTGCTGTCCTTGTCATGTGTCTTTCGGTGATCATCTGTAAAGCTTTGTTGTCTTCGTTCTTTTTTTTTCTTCTCAAGATTTTATTTATTTGACAGAGAAAGAGAGAGAGATCACAAGTAGGCAGAGAGGCAGGCAGAAAGAGAGAAGGAAGTCTAGCAGGGAGCCCGATGCGGGGCTTGATCCCAGGCCCCTGAGATCATGACCTGAGCCGAAGGCAGAGGCTTAACCCACTGAGCCACCCGGGTGTCCCCGTCTTCATTCTTAAAAGGTGTTTTGCGGGACGTATAGCTCTGATGCGACAGTTTTTCTTTCTTCACTGTGAAGATGTGGCTCCCTCATCTGGCCTGCGCGGTTTCTGGGGAGAGCCCACTGGCCCTTGTGTCTTCACTTCTCTGGGGAACGGTTACTTTTCTCTTCTGCTTTAAGGATTTTGTCCTTCTTTTGGTTTTCGGCCTGTCTGTGTATCTGTGGCTTGTTTTTTCTCCCAGAAGTATAGAAGAGCTAAAAGAATTTTGCAATGACCCGCAAACATCCAGTGCCTCTCAGGTTACATTTCCCTGCATGTCTAGAGGGCAGTGCGGACGCTGGGAGGGGGCAGGGGAACGTGGGGTCAGCGCTAGCGAACACGCAGGCTCTCGGTTCATCGTTCACCCACCCTGGGGGCCCGGGGACCCAGAGCAGACCTCGGCGGGCCCACAGATGCCCTGAGCCCTGCAGGAGAGGCCCACCTGCTGGTGATCCTGAGGGGGGTCTGTGCGCTCCACGGCTGGGTCGGGCGGAGGCTCAGCGTAGGAGTCTGGCAGGGAGGCGTCCGGCGTGTGGAGGCAGGTAGTGGTCCGGGTGGTAGAAAGTCCGGGTGGATGGAGACGACGTGCAGGCGGGGACGGCGCTCTCGGTCCGGGCTTTGCAGGAGGAGCTGCGGCTACCGCAGGGCCTGTGTTCTGGAAGCCCGTTACCTGATAACGACTTGGGAATCTTCACAGGTTTTGTTCCGTAGAGCTTTGTGGTCAACGTTTATTTGCTTTTCCATTAAAGGTATGGACGACAAGAACGCCACGAAGTTGAATGAGCTCATTCAGGCCGGGTAAGTGGGGCCTGCCCTATGGAGCGCTGCCGCGGATTTGGGACGCACGCGGGCTTCTCTGAGGCCCAGACCCTGGGACTCGTGGTTTTCTTGCCTTTTGTCACCGAGGCCCGTAAGGTGCCGAACTCCCCGGGCTTAAGCGGATTGCCGCTCAGAGCCCTGGGAGAGCAGGGCACTGCGCCCGGGCTGCTCCCCGTCTCCTCCGTCACTAGGGGCCCCCTGGCGGGGTGGCAGCCCCCACGCAGCCCTCCCCACCTCACGTTCCCGCCCTGTCCCCACTTGGGTGCGGGCTGGGAGTGCCTTCTCCTCTCGCTCCCGCCGTCCTGCGGCTCCTCTGGTGCTGTTCCTGCGCTGCGCCCGCCTAGGCTCCGCGCCCCTCGAGGCCGGGCCGGTTCTGCACGTGAGGTTCTCCCGCTTGCTCTGCGCAGACCGTTCCTGCAGCAGAGATGACGTGTGGCGCATGCCTGGCGCCCATTCAGGGCTGGCCTTCAAGGCCTTCTTCACTCTGTCAGCCTCGCTGTTGGGCCCGGCCTCGTGCCGGTGTCTGACTCTGGGCGGCTCTCCAGCCCTGTAATCGCCCGCTCTTCCCTCCTCCTGGAGCCCTCTTGGGACCGTCCCGATGCCATACTTAGCTTCGTGCCGCTCTGTGCTCTCCTTGGGCAGTGTGAACGCTCCTCAGGGCCTTGGTGAACCTTCTCTGGGGAGGGATCTCCATTTCTGTGCCCCAACTTATAAATCCCATATGGCATAGAGCTCCCCTGTGTCGCAGCTGGGAGGCTGCAGTAACTCTTCCTGGGAAGGCCCCTGACCTCACACTCTCGGGGTCCTTCTTGGGCACCTTTTGCTCCTCTTGCCCATCAGCCCTCTGCCTCTCCTAGCTGCTCTGGCAGGTGCCCCGGCCACACTGTTGCACAGCCCGGACCTTCCCCTGTTCCCCAGTCTGCGGGTTCTGTGTGCACAGCCTTCCCCCTGGTGTGGCCCTCATTGATGGCTGCCACGCGTCCCTCCCCCTTGACCCTCCAGAGCTCATGCACTCCGCCCGGATCTCTGCCCCCGTCCTAGATGGACCCATGGGTCCTCCCCGGGTCTCTCCCAAAGGCTAGTTGTCCCACATCTGTAGGATGTGGCCTTCTTGCATCTCTGGTCTCCTTTCTCTCTCAGCCTGGTGCTGGCTGGCCTGCACGTCCCCGCCTGTTGGGCGTGAGCTCCTGACAGCTGGGGCTGGCCATGAGGTTTGTGCCCTGGCTCCGGCCCAGCATCTAAATGTACAGATGCTCCCGTTGGGCTCCCAGGGGCTTATTGTGAATTGCCCGCCTTGGAAGCAGGCGTGGTAGTAACCAGGCCGCGTGTGTGAGCGCCGTGTGGAAAGAGCGGCAGTTCCCCCGGCCTGCCGCAGAGGGGGCGGGCAGCCTTCACTGCTGGGGTCCTCGGGCAGGCAGAGCCTTGTGGAGGCGTGGGGCCAAGCTTCAGAGCTAGTGACTGTGGTCGCCGCCCCCACCCCCATTCACCTGCTGCAGTCTCAGCGTCTTCCTTCGCCCGCCCTCGCACAGGCCCTGCATCTCTGGGGTCGAAGCTGAGTGTGTGGGCTCTCTGGGTGACGTGCGAGCCTCTGGGGCAGCCTCGCAGGAAGGCAGAGGATCCTTGGCGGAAGTGGTTTCTGGTGTTCATGCCTCCCCCGCCGGCAGGAGAGCTGTCCCGCGAGCAGGAGTGCGCTCCCTGGATGCGATTTGGGGGGGCGTCTCCTTCCCCTTCTATTTCACTTGCCCCACACTCCAAGATTCCTGGTTCTTTGTGCTCAAGGGCGTCGGGCACTGGTTTAACGGAAAACTGTGCGTTTGCTTTGCTTTGAGCTAGTCTCGTTGCAGGCGCAGCGCAGAGAGGAGGTGGCCTCCTGGGTTTCTGGACAGACGGGCCTGCCTCACAGTCCGTCGACTTTGGGGAAGGCGTGTTGAGAAGTGTGAAAGCGGCCTGGTGGTCGGTTTTAGGGCCTCGTGGAGATTGAAGAGGCCCTGAGCTGGGCGCCAGAGGGACGAGTAGCCAAGTCCCCACGGTCTGGGCGAGGAGTCCTCATATTAAAGCCTGAAGGCAACGTGACTGTTGGGATGGTTCTTACCAAGGAAGGATCCAGGAGGCTCGTGGGCACCTCATGTTTGCCTTGGATATTCAGCGCCGTGCTGTTGGGACAGCCCGTGGCCGGTAAACAGTGTGCGTCCGGGGCAGGTGGATCAGCAATCGGGCTGCTCCAGGGGGACCAGAGGGAATGTTCCCAGGCCGCGTTCCCCACAGCCGGTGGAGATACCCGGCCTGCAGGCAGGGCAGCATAATCCTCAGTGCCTCGCTGTGGGCTGCGCGCAGGGACTCAAGGGGGCCATGTAGGGAGGCTGGAGGCGGCCGACCGGATGTGACTCGAGCCCCACGGCAGCAAAGTCGGGGCGACAATGGCTGAGAGCGTGGGGTGGCGTGTGTTCTCCCGCCACGAAGGCACCAAAGTGGGGTTGCAGCCCGAGTCACGTTGCATTTCTTTCCCTGGCTGCCCTGGCGTGTGACAGCCGTCGGGAGAGCTTGCAGGCCGATGTGCCTGCTCCCCAGACCCCCCGGGTCAAGGGTGAGGGGGAGTGTTACCACGCGTGCCTCCCCGCATGGCTCAGGCCAGAGAGGAGAGCAGACGGAAGCGGTGTTGTTTGTCACGGTTGTGGGTGGAGAGTCTCAGGGCCCTGTCCGTGGAAGCGTTTGCAAACAGCGGGCGCGCAGTGTGCGTGTGTGACCCATGCCTGTAAGTGTGCGTGCCCTCCGACCCCACAGTCCCACGGTGGGGAAGCCCTTAGGCCAACGGCGAGCCACCCTCGTAAGGGTGCGTATCGCAGAGGGAAACGCAGAGGCGCAGATGGAAGCGCAGGGCCTGGCGGGATGCGGGGTGCGTTCTTCTCTTTGGAAGCGAGACTGGGTGAGTGCGTGGCCGCCGCGGGACAGCTCAGTGAGCAGCTCTCGCCTCACACCGGGGCCCTCTGGGGGTGGCGGGCGTGCAGGGCACCTCCGTTCTTCACACCAGCCTTCTGTTTGAGGGTCTAGGAAACGAGCTTCTGTTCTGTTGGAGGAGGGAAGATCCGTGCTGGGCAAGGGCATTCTTACTAGCTCTACGCTGCTGTGACCTCTTTTGCCTTGTGAAGCTTTACTTATGAGAGTGCGTTTGTCTGGATGTCTGGCCGCAGAAGTCCAACGTCTGTGGCATAAGCCTTGGGATCTCCTGCTGAGTGGTTGCTGGTGCTGCCTGGTGGTCAAACTGTGTAGGAGCCCTTGGAGGGTTGTGGGGTGACAGCGACTCCCCCCAGTGCTGGCCCTGGGACCTCGAGGCGGGGACAGGTGGGAGCCAGCCCCAGCACAGAGCTCGTGAGGCCCAGGGCTCGAGGAGTGTCCCGGACAGAGGCTGGGTGCCCTCAGGTCCTGCTTCCCAGCTCCTTTCCCCAGGCCCCGTGGGTGGCAGGCTGCATGCCTCACTGGGGCTAGAGTTTCTGCCCGCCGTTGCCCTCCGCCGCCCCTCCCTGGGACACTCCCTCTCTTACCCAGGTGACAGGCTCTCTCTCTTCCCCCGGCTGCGAGCTCGGACGCTGCCCCAGCCCTGAGCCTCCGCACAGTCTGCGTGTCGTGTGTGTCTCACGTGTGACTGGCCAGCTCGGCACTCCCTTGGGCACCGTGGGAGCTTACCTGTCGGGCCCCGGACCAGCCCATAGCTCCGGAACAGCTGAGTGCCGGGCACCGGGGCCAGGTCAGTCGGGGCTCCAGGGCCCCTCACAGATCCCAGGTGGGGAAGCACAGTGATGCCACGTGCTGCCGGCTCCCTGTCTGCTCAGACTGATGTGCCCGAGAAGCGAGGTGGTCACTCTTTCAGTCTTTCAGAAAGTTGATTGTGAAGAAGTTCAAGCGTCAGAAAGGTTGAAACAGCAGTAAAACAGACCCTGTCTCCCCTTGACCTGGACTTACTGGCGGAGGAACCGCCCGAAGGCCGTGCTCACGTGCACTGGCTCTGGGTGGTCGGAGGGGGCGGTCCTGTGTGTGCCCGTGCTGTCACTTGTCCTGTTGTGCTTTCCATTCCCTTTCTTCCCTGCTGGACCGTGGACTTGTCTGTGGTCTGCGGTACGGGCCGCTGTCAGGAGGCGGGTCGTGAGCAGGGGCCTTCCTGCGCGTGTGTGCGGCAGGGCAGAACGAGAGCGACAGTAGAGCACAGTGTCTTGTGTCCACCATAGGCTCCTGTGGGATAGCGTCCCTGCCCTGCAAGACCCCCGTGCTATCCTGACTCGCTCCCTCCCCCAGCCCTGTCTGCAAGGGTGCCTTTTCCCGAACGTCACCGAGAGGACATCACCCAGAAAATGGCCTTTTCACACAGCCTTTCACGTCCCGTTCCGAATGTGAGGAGGTGCATGACGCGGACACGGTCGGCTCCATCACCCCCAGCCTCCCTGTGCTGCCCCTCCGCGGTCCCCATGCCCGCCCAGCCGCGGCAGCCCCCTAGGGTCCTGCTCTCCCAGGATGCCGTCCACGCGGGGTCACACCGCGCCCGGCCGTCTGAGGTTGGCGGTTTCCGCGTAGTGGTGTACGTGTGAGCTCTCTCCCCGTGGGTCTGGGGTTTGTGCCTCTCCCTGCAGGGCAGCGTCCCCGCTGCGGCTTTCCCGTGTGCTTATCCGTCCCCCAGCGAGGGGCACGGGCTGTTCCGCAGAAGGAGCTACTCTAAACCCTGGTCTCCGCATGTTCATTCCGTGGCACCCGGGCAGACGGGTAGGTGGGTGGGTGCTAGTTTCCTAGGGAGCTGCCCGTGGTCTCCCAGGCAGGCCCGTTGCTGCCCACGCTCTCCACACTGGACGCTCCGTCTGTTCTGGGTCTCACGGGCGGGAAGTGGTGTCTCCTGGTGGCGTCGGTTTGCACGTCCCCGGTGACTGGCCATCCTGAGCGTCTTTCTTGTGCATGTCTGTGTCGCCCTTCTGTCTCTGTCCAGTGACCAGCCTGCTCAGATCTCACACCTGTTTCCTTATGACCAAGATGAGAAAGTTCTCAAAGTGCTGCAGACGCAAGTGTCTGGTCGGGTGGCTGTCAGCAGCGTTTTCTCCTGGTCTCCCGCTGGTCCTGGTGCCTGTCACGGGGGGCGGCGCTCAGTCCTGCCGAGGCCCCGTCTGCCATCTTCCTTTATGGGCTGTGACTTCAGTGTCACCTCCGGGAACTCTTTGTCTCGCTCAGAGTCACAGGGCTGCTCTCTGTCCCCTTGTCAAAGTTTTAGGGTTTGATGTTTCTATCCGTGGTCTGTGACATGCAGTTCGGGCCATGGTTCGTGTTCGTGGCCCGTGGGCGTCTGTGGAAAGCACCATCCTTCCTCCCCTGGTGCTCTTGCACCCTTGTGTGAGGCCCGTGGGCCGCGCTGCGTGGGTCTGTCTGCGGGTTTTCCTCCTGTTCCACGGCTGGGTGTGTCGCCTTCCACCAGCAGAAGCCTATTTCCGAGAACAAAGCCAGTGGCCCGCAAAGGCGAAGCAGACGAGGGGGACGTCAGTGCGGTGCCCGTCAGGCACGGCTCCTTTATTTGAGGCCGTGGAGTACTGATTCAGCTAACTTCCCGTGCTTCTCCTGCAGACCTTCCTCAGTGATCTGTGAACGTTCTCTCGTTGTAGAGCTGGAGGACTCGGGAGCAGGTGGACCGAGGAGAGCCCTCAGGTCCCCCCTCATGGCGACAGTCCCAGGCTAGCGGCATAGAGTCAGCACGTGCTTACTGGGCTCTCACGTGACTTTGCAGAAGGGAACGTGGACAGAAGGGAAAGCCAGACCCCGTGCCCGTAGAGGAGCTAGCCTGTTGCCTGTTTCGTCAGAGCAACAACGGTGGGGGTGGGGGCAGGTTGCCTGGAGTCCTCTGTGTGACCTTCCATCAGAGTTGAAGTGTGAGCCTTCTGCAGATGGTGTGTCTTAAAGCCGGGGCGCCCAGCCTGGTGGTCGCCCTGCCGTGGCTCAGCTCCAGGGCGGGCTTGCGGCTGGGGGGCACGGACCACATCCGGGGCTGTGGCCAGGCCCATGAGGCCTGTCCACGAGCGTGAGCGGGGCTTTGCCTTGGCAGCCACTAGCCCCAGGACATTCACAGGATTTCCGCGTAAGAGAAGAGAAAAGAGAGCGCAATCTTAGATGTTTTCTGGTCATACCAAAGGGGGCTGTTTAATTTCACTTTAAAAAAACTAAAAAAAGGAAGTCATGAAAGAGCAGTTTAACGGAAAATGTAATTATCGCAAACACAGGTGCCCCGTGGCGCGGCCGCCCACCCCGTGTTGTTGCTTTGGTGCAGATGGAACAAGAAGTGATGGGCAGAGAGGCCCACGGGCCCCGCAGCTGTTGCCGGGGACCGGCCTGGACCGAGTCCCCCTTCCGCACGCCCACGGCAGCACAGGTCCCGGGTCAGGGGGACCACACCTCAGGGTTTCACTCTTCGGCGGAGTGAGGTGTGCCTTTCACACAGACTCCGTCCTCTGAACCACGCTGCCTGCCCTAGTGGGGGGAGTAGGCTTCCTGGGGTCCTGGTCTCTTCGATAGGCGACCCTAGCTTCACGCCGCTCACGGTGCCAGCAGGCGGCTGGGTGCGTGGCACGGCGGCTACCTGGGGGGCGTTAGCGCCGTGGTCCCGTGAGACTGGCTGCCGCAGCCTGGTCCTGCCCGCATCCCACTGCCGTCCCAGCCTTCTAGACTCCCTCTGGGGGCCTCCATGAAATCTGCTGTGGGGGACTCAGAGCTCTTTCCCTCCCCAGGAGGAGGGCAGTGCAGCTTTGTTTCCTCAGAGGTGGGAGTTGTGCCCGAGCCGGCTGCAGCACAGACATGAGCTCACCTGGGGCTTGTCCTCGGAGGGGGAGGGGGGGCGGGCGGCCAGCGCTTGTCGTGCACCGCCGAGGGCACCAGGACCTCCAGCTGTAGGCAGGACTGTTCCAGAGTCCTGCTTCCGCAGCTCTGTGCGTCACACACAGATACGGCCGCATGCACACCCCGTGGTGCAAACCCCAGCCGCCCTGTCCGCCTTCTGCTCTAGAAGTAACCACGGACTCAAGGTCCGTGTGTATTTCCGATTTTTTTCCCCGGGGACTTCATGTGCATAAATGTATAGATACAATACGTGATTCTTTTTCACGTGCTTGGAATTGTAGAACATATGTTCTCTAAGTCCTTCACTAGGTTTTCTTAGAAACAGAGTGGCCGTGACACAGCAGCTCTCTCCTGGAGAGGTCACAGCATTCCAAAAACTGGTTAAAACAGTTACAAAAGCAACTTACAGCATACTAGACCCTGCTAGAGAGTGTGAACCTACATCTGTAGCCACTGGTTGGCCGGCCAGAGCTGCCTGTGACGTCTCAGGGTCCTGTGGTGACCTGGTCCCAGAAGCGCTGGCCTGCACATGCCTTTGGTGACTTCCTTTTCCAAGCGGAGGGAGGGCTGCCATGTCCCGCTGGCTCCCCAGTGTTCCAGAGTTGTCGTCACTTCCCTGTCATTTTTCAGGACAGCCAAGCTTTCTCAAGAATCCCCAACCCTCCTGAGCGTGCTTTCCGGAAGGAACTCTCTTTTGGATGCTCTGTCATCAGTTACAGGAAATCCTTTAGTTTGTGTCATCCTAACACACAAGCCGGGGCCACGGTGGGGTTCACACGGTGTCATCCTCAGCTGTGGTAGATCTGGGGCCTGCCTGGGGTCCGTTTCGGGGAACACGAAGCAGGTGGCACCTTGTGTCTATGGGATGCGAGCGGCTCCTGCTCCTGTGGGCTCCGCTGGTGTGGCTGATGGAGGGACCGCAGAGCGCTGTGATGGGAGTAGTGGCCGCCTCGAGGAGGGCTCGGAGCATCTGCTCTCCAGGGACCCTGAGGAGGCAGAGGGGAGAAGGGCATGCATTTGACGTCTGACGGCGCTCCCGCACAGTGGGCTTTCCAGGGGGCGCACAGCAGCTGGTGCCACACCACCTGCAGGCTGGAGGGCAGGCCCACTCCCGGGGACGGACAGGCGTCCTCCTCGCAGCGGGAGGCCCGGGCGGGAGAACAGTGGGACCTTCAGTATCATGGTGTGGTCTTAACCGTGTGCAGCTGCCTGTGACTCCGGGAGCTTCCAGACCCCGTGTCTGTCCAGGCTCTCATTGGCCCTCTGTGTGTGTGCTCGACGGGGAGTGGCCATTCATTTGGGAGACCTCACGGTTCCCCTCCAACCCTTTCCAGGGCCACCACCGTGCGCTACAAAGGGAGGAACCTGCGGATCAAGGCGCCCATGTGCCGCGCGCTGAAGAAGCTCTGCGACCCGGACGGTAAGTGCCGCGGCCGCGGGGCTGCTCCGGTGCCGGTGGACGGCCGAGCTGGCGGTGTCTCCCCGGCGGCTCCGGGCCTGCTTCCGCTGCTCCTGCCCACTGGTAGCACCAGCACTCGAAACTCTGTGTCACAGCGGTGTGTCCCCTAGCAGATTGAGTTTAGCTCAGAAGCCACAGCCTGTTCAGGCAAAATGTCTGCCAGTGTCACAGGCAGGTCTCTTGTGGCCTCTCGTGGCCTGGCCCGAGGCTCAGGCTTGTGGCTGTGCTCACGGCCCTGTTGGCCTCCCTCCGTCAGAGCCCGGGTCCTCGGGGCCTTTTCTGCCGGCCTTGCTCTCATCGCAGAGCTGTTGGCCCAGAGCTCCGTTGATTCTGTTAGTTGTGTGGCCGAGCGCGCGGCCTTCTGCATCAAGGTTCACGTGTGCCGGGCCCTCGCGGCCCCGTCTTGTCACAGGATTGAGTGACGAAGAGGACCAGAAGCCCGTGCGCCTGCCGCTGAAGGTCCCTGTCGAGCTGCAGCCGAGGAACAACCACGCTTGGGCCCGTGTGCAGAGCCTGGCCCAGAACCCGAGGCTCAGGTACCATGGCCTTCAGCACCTCGGGGGAGAGGTGGGGCTCCCAGGACGCTGACGCCACGCAGGGTAGGGTGCAGTGAGGCCCTGTTGTGGCGGCCCTCAGACCTGGGGGTCCTGGAGGGGTCGAGCTCCTGTTTCACACGTGGCAGGGGCTCTCGGGCCACAGCAGACAGAGATGTTGTGGTTAGCAGGGGATGGAGACAGCCCCTCCCCTCAGGACCCCTTCCCCGCTACCTTAGCATCTCCCTGGGGATTTGTGTAGGACATAGAGACACGGCACCACTGGGAGTCTGGACCGGTTTTCGCTTAGACATTAGATGACTCTTTGAGGTAGAATTCTCTTAAGTTACGATGAGCTATTAGTCATTTAGGGCGTCTGACTCCTGGCACTGAATACTTTCACGCGGCATTGTAGGATTTTCCCCTCAATCTGGCTCCAGAACGTTTCGTTATCTTAAAATCTCGTACCCATGACGTCTTCACTGCCCCCACCCCCCAGCCTCGGCCGCCCGTCACACATGCCGGTTCGGTTCCCGTGAAGGGGACAGTGCGGCCTGCGGTCTGCTGTGTGGCCGCTCTCCCCGAGCAGAGCGCTTCATCTGTCAGGACCTCTTGCTTCCACGTGGATGTAAGCTCTCCTGGTGTTCAGGCCAGCCCACCTTCTTGGCCCCAGAGGATGCTGACGGAACAGTGTGGTGGGCTGCGGCACGGCCTGCACCCCGGGGGCGGCTCTCCTACGACCTGTGCAGGGCACACAGGAGCTCTGGTTTTTTCTCACAGCTTCATGTGAATCTCTACTTCTTTCCATTTGAAGGGCTAATTTTTAAAAAAGATTTATTTATTTGTCAGAGTGCACGCGTGCACAAGCAGGGGGAACAGCAGGCTCCCCAGTGAGCAGGGAGCCTGATGCAGGGCTCGGTCCCAGGGCCCTGAGATCATGACCTGAGCTGCAGGCAGACGCTTTACTGACTGAGCCTCCCAGGCGCCCCTAAAGGGCTAACTTCTAAGAAAAGGAGTCAGTGGCTCTGCCAGGCACCGTGCCTCCGGCCCCTCCCCTGCACTGCGTCCGCAGCCCATGGCCCATCTCGTGTCGCCGCCACAGCCTCGTGGTCCTCAGGAGCTTCCCTCCCTGTGTAACGGCGGCCCTGTGCTGCCCGTGGTTTCTCCGCAGGATGATTGTGGAGCTCCACCGGAAGGTTTCCAGCCTTATCGAGTTCTTGAAACAGAAGTGGGCGCTCCATGAAGTGCGGATTGTATCCTTTTCCTAGTAACGCGGCCTCGCCCGTACCTGCCGTGCCTGCCACATGAGGACGAGGCTTCTCGTCTCGTCCTGAGGGTGCAGAGGGCCCAGGCCGGTGGGGCAGAGCGGGAACTAAAGTCCCTCGTCTTCGGGGGCTCAGCCTGAGCCTCTCCCTGCTGTCTGCACTGCAGGTGGCCACCATCGGCCTCTGTGGCAGGGCTGGGGTCGCACAGCGTCCCTGCCAGCAGGTTGAGTAACACGAGCGAGGACACAGCCCCAGACTTCTTGTGTCCTTGGCTGCCTGCCAGCCTGCTGTCCCCGGTGGGAGGGTGGCTGCTGGGTGCACCGCTGGTAGAGGAGGACGTCCCTGGCATGCGCGCTCCGCGGCCCGGCAGCATATGGCGGATCTGCTCCTGTGGCCACTCCTTGACTATGTGTCCAGCGGAAGACGCTCGAGGACCGACAACTGCAGCACTCCCTTACGGAGCCGTCACAGGAGAAGGTGGCACTGCACCTGTTCCCAGGGGAGAGCTGCACGCTGACGCCGCTGCCGGGAGTGGCCCGCGTTGTGCACTCCAAGGCCTTCTGCACGGTGCACTGGCAGGAGGGCGGCCGGTGCAAGCAGAGCTCCAAGGACGCCCACACGCTGCCTCCTGCCCAGATCCTGGGCATCCAGAGTGGGCAGGGCACGGCCAGGGGCCAGGTGAAGTGTCCGCGGGGCGGTGCTGAGGGCAAGGGCCCGGGACGTCCTCCTCCTTCCACCGATGCCTCCCAGAGCTCTGGAGAGAGCTCCCCTGAAAGTGCCCTTGGGGAGGGGCCCCCCCCGAGCCTCGGCAGCCTAGACACGCCTGACAGGCTGCCCCCTGGGCTTCAGGATGCTGGGGCGCGGCTTGAGAAGACCCCCACGGCTGCTCCTGCAGAGGGCAGGGACGACCCTGCCCGAGAGCCTGGGGATGGGACGTGCGCCTGTGGCCAGCTGCCGGAGCTAGAGGAGGAACTCTCACTCCTTGACCCCTTCCCGCGCTACATGAAGTCCTGTCAGGACCTCATCATCCCCGAGCAGTGCCGCTGCGCGGACCTGCGGCCCTCCAGGTGCGCCTCCCCAGAGACTCGTGTCCCCAGCGGGGCAGAGGTGGCCGACCTCACCCGGGCTGGGCCACCATCCCCTGTCTGTGCCCCACCGGCTCCGGAGCTTCAGCCCGGCTCCGGGCTCCAGCCAGATGTTTGCACTAAAGACTCAGCAGACGCGCCTGCAGGGGAGCCTCCGGAGAAGGCGAGCCCCTCGGACCCGCCCCCTCAGGGACAGCCTGCTGCCAAGCCTCCAAAGGACGTCCCTGCCAGCCGGCTGGCTCAGCAGCTCCGCGAGGAGGGCTGGAACCTGCAGACCTCTGAAAGCCTTACGCTGGCCGAAGTCTACCTCATGATGGGCAAGCCGAACAAGCTGCAGCTCGAGTACGACTGGCTGGCAGTGCTAGGCCCTGAGGGCCAGGCCCCTGGCGGGCAGGCCCAGGGCTCCCGCACCGGCTCCCCGCCCTCCGCCTTCCACAAGCAGCGTCTCCTCGGCTGCCTCCTGAGGCTTATCTCCACGGAGGTCAACCCCAGGCTGGTGAGTGCCTGCGACACATGGCCCTGCTCCCACCCCGAGGCGGGGGCGGGGCTCCGCCTACAGGCTCTCAGCTGGGTCCTGGGGGAGAAGGAGGCGGGGACTGGCCTCTGTTCCTTTCCTCCAGCCGGGTTTTGGAGAGAGGGCTCTGGTTTGCTGCAGGCAAGGGCCTCTTTCTCATGGTTCACACGAGGCTCCAAAGACGACAGTGACCCAAAGACAGTGACCAAGAAGCCATTCCTTGTCAGGCTCCAGTGATTACACTCGGCCCTTCTCCCTGGCCGGGGGACAGCCTGTGCAGAGGCGATGCGGTCGCCGGGGCCAGTAGCCAGGCAGGAACCTTGCAGATTTCAGCGGGGGGAATGGCAGGGTCATTCGTGCTTGAGTGGGGCCGTCCTGGGAGGACGGTAGCACAGCTTCCCAGGAGGGAGGGGGTGGGGGGGGACAGACGGGGGGCCTGCGCCCAGGGGCCAGGTGAAGGGCTCTGGGGGTCTCCAGGGGCTCCGTGCTGGGGGGTCCCAAAGCCTGGAGAGTGGCTGTGACCCCCCTCCTGGGGCATCAGGTCAGCAGCAACGGGGCAGAGGATGCCACCGAGAGAAAGTCCGTGGGCTTTCCTGGGTGCGAGAGAATGGAGTCTGAACGGGTTCCTGAGCCGCTGCGTGTGCTTAGTGCTTGGGAGCGCAGGGGTCCACCACCTCCAGGAGCAGCTGCCAGGGGAGCGGAACGTGGTGGCGAGGAGGGGCCTTGGGGGGCAGAATGGGCTGTGGGGACCCTGTGGGCCCACGAGAGCAGAGTCCGGTCTGCACAGCAGCTTCCGCTCCTCCCGGACAGAGGGCCCTCAGCCTGCGTCCTGCGCCTCTCCTCCACCCTCTCCCTGCCCGCGTCCCTGTGCAGCATTTGCCACAGAGAAGGTGCTCGGTAGAGCGTGTGGGTCCGTGCTGCGGGGGAGAGGGCTCTCACGGGTGGTGGGACCTGGGTGGGGACTGCAGAGGCCCGAGGGTTAGTGTGGAGAGGGCTAGTGCGGACAGGCAACGTGCGGGCGAGCGGACAGATGAATTCAGAGAACGTTCTAGAGCGAGGCTCCTGGAGGGGAGAAGACTGGCGGGACAGAAGCATGTCTAGTATGCTAGGGGAGGGGACCCAGCGAGGCCCGCTCCCCTGGAAGCCTGGGGCAGCAGCGGATGCAGGCAGTGGCCTTGGCCTTGAGAGGGAGAGAATGGCAGGTAGCTTGGGACTACAGCAGAGAGTTCAGAGCAGGGTGCTCAGAGCCATGCCCCGGAGTGGGCCCCCCACAGCAGCCTCTGCGTCACCAGGGCACTCATGAGAGATGTGTGTTCTGTGGGTGCAGAGATATAGGGACTCCTCCCCCAGCGGACTGTGATGGAGCTCAGCTGTGAGAGCCCCTGGGTAGAGACCCAAGCTGAGCTCGGAACCCTTGCGTGGGAGACAGGCTGGCTGGTCCTGCCGGCCCCCACCGTGGCGGAATGGCCGAGCCAGTGCCACCCACTCCCCGGCCACTGGCCAGTCGGACCTTGGCAAGAGGATGCTGGGTGTGTGGGGGGCGAGTGCGAGGGGATTCTGAACAAACTAAGCAGGAGGGGGCAGAGCGGGGTGGGCAGGGTCCCACGGAAAGGGAAAGGTGGGTCGATTCACAGAGAGGTCAGCCCCTGTGCTCCCGGGAGTAGGTGCAGGGGGAGGTCGACGAGGGGTCACCAGGGTGGGGAGGAAGAGGGTGTCTCTGCGGCGGGGACCGTGGCACTGAGCGCGGCCTGGGCCCGGGCCTGCAGAACCCCTGCGGTTGGGGTCTGAGTCCGCAGACACCGCTTCAGCTGGGACCGTGTTGAATTCTAGAAAATCAGGCTGTACTTCCGCAAAGGCCATCGTGGTTCTTTTAAGCCTTTTAGAAAGACCAGTTTGTGTCCCCACCATGCGGCGGCCCCTCCGGCAGCGTGACCACTTTCAGGCCGGCGGGAGCCGGCGTCCTTCCTGCGTCCCCTCCGGCTGTCAGCCGTGATGGCATTGCCCGTCCGTGGGCCTGGAGTCAGTGTGCTTGCTCCCCGGAGGACCTGCCGGCAGGTGGTGGTGGGAAAGCGGCACGCTGCCAAGTAACGGGTTAGAGTTAGGACGCGAACCCTCGCCCTAACCCACGCGGGGGCTCGATGTGATCCCTGAGCCGGTCAGAGCTCCTCGTGCCTCCAGCTCTGGGCCTCCCCGAACCATCATTCACTAAGTTCAGCTTCTGTCGCGGCCCATTTCCGTGCCAGGCTCCAGAAGGGAACGCCGGCTCCACGGCTTCAGTGAGGCCGGCCCAGGAGGAGCAGTCGGCGACCCCCCCCGGGAAGGTGGTGACCGTCAGCTCCCGGAGCCCCCGCTGCCCGCGCAGCCAGCCCGGCCTCCGCAGTGGCAAGACCTTCTCGCCCAGCTCCACGCCTTGCTCCTCAGGTGAGGCTCGGCCGTCCCGCCTGCCCTCCTGGGTGTTGGGGCTGTGCTGGGGCGGAGGGCGCAGGACGTCTGCCGCCCGGCCCCTTCACTGGGCTGCCGTCTCACCGGTGGCAAGTCGGAGCAGAAGTCCCCACTGCTCGCGGGGAGGGGGAGCTCCGGGCCTGTCGCCTGAGGCTTTAGGTCCTGGGGGTGGGCGCTGTTGGGAAACGTGGGGTGGGCCTTGCCAGTTTGGTCACTTTGGAGGGTCGTTGTGAGGTCAGTGGAAGCCTCCCTGGCACACTGAATCGGTGGCTGAAAGCCTCAGAAGGGCCTGTTTCCTTTTACATTCGAAGTTTCGCCCTCAGGTGAGGGATCCCCCAGCCGCTTCACGTGGTCTTGGAAGGAAAGGTGGGCTATTCTGCCGGTCTGCACCGTCGGGCCTTTGAGCTGCAGCTGGGGAGTAACATCCCTGCAGGGTCATCCTGGTTACCTGGCACCTGACACGACAGAGGTTGAGAACGGGCATGTCCTTCGTGTCCCCGGCCTGGGAGGCCTGCACGGTTACCGTCCCCATGGGCGTGTGCTTTCCCCACGGCACCCTGGCCATCCCGGTCGCCGTGAACATCTCACGCCAGCAGGCGTCCCAGTGTCAGGGCCACGTGCTTCATACGAGAAGCGGAGCCACATCTGCTCTTAACCAGACCCACGCGGGTGCGGGCGCGCCGGAGCTGAGCAGACCTCGTGGCCTGTGTGTTAACGACTTCTAGGTGGTTTTTTTCTTTTCTTTATTTTTTTAAGATATATTTTTTTGAGAGAGAGCGTGAGTAGGAGGGGCAGATGGAGAGGGAGAGAAAGAATCTCAGACAGGTTCCAGCACGGGGCCCAACATGGGCCTCGATCCTCTGACCCCAAGATCATGACCTGAACCAAAATCCAGTCAGACGCTCAAGCGACTGCACCACCCAGGTGCCCTGGGTTATTTTCTGTCCTGCGCGTCCCCAGCTTTACGTGTTCTCTGGCTGTGCCTGGAGTAGCCTGCCTGTGGAATGGGATCGCTGCGGGGTGGCCTCCGGGGCGACAGGCTGGCTCGGGGGTCTGTGCAGACCAGGGCTCGGGGCGATGGGCCAGCTGCCGGGTGCTCTTTCCTGCCTTCCGCTCTGCTTGCAGACTGTCCCCGCTGTCCGCGGTCCTTCCTGTCCTTTTTCTCTCTGCGTTGAGGATGTTTCTAGACCGAGACACTGAGCGCCAGAGTCTGGCCTGGTGCTCAGAGGGCCTGAGCTTAATTTCACAGACTCACACATGAAAACTAAGGGAAGGGGGCCCGCCCCTACATGGCTTGAGGGCGTGCGCAGCAGCGCCCATGGTAACGGCAGCTGGCAGAGTCTCGGACCAGTGGTTCCTAAACTAAAGAAACATTCTCTGCCGCTTTATCTCTGGGCTGTCTTCGCTACCAGAGAGACTTAGAGCCGGGACTGGCCGACCGTGCCCCCGGCCGTGCTCTGGCTGCAGCGCCCAGGGTACCAGGAGCGGGGGGGCCCACCAAGCTGGGTAGTTCACTCTCTGGCCCCTTATAGAGAGAGCTTGCTGACCTGTGGCCTGTGCTGCATGTTCTGGAAGGTTCTTCTAGCTCTCAGATGTCCTTGCAGGCCTGTCTGCCCTTCACTCTGCGGATCAAGGTGGCAGGGTGCTGCTGTGCCGGCAGCGAGAGCCGTGATTCAGCCACGGTGGGACTAGAGTTTCAGGGAGAAGCGTTGGAAGCAGGTTTGGGGACTGAGATCTAGGAAATACCGTGCAAGCAAACGGGATCAGTTGTCCTGTGTTCCCGTTCTGATTTTCTTCCGGAAAGAGCTCCATGCGCGCTGGCGATAAGTGGTAAGTGGTCGTTTCTGCCGTGCCTTGGCTCCTAGGTCTGATGAACCCGCCGAGACCCCTCCTGGTGGCGGGCCCCTCCAGCACAGGCAGCGGTGACTCAGACGGTGGCCTTTTTGCTGTCCCGACTACTCTCCCGCCCAACAGTCGTCACGGGAAGCTCTATTCTCCCAGTAAAGAAACAGAGCTGACTTTCCGGCAGCACCTGAACTCCATCAGCGTGAGTGGGGGCCGCGCCACGCTGCTGGCGGGGGGCCTGCGTCTGGGGGCGTGCTCTCACCCCAGTGCTGTGTCCTCGCAGATGCAGTCGGACTTCTTCCTGCCGAAGCCCAGGAAGCTGCGGAACCGGCACCTGCGGAAGCCGCTGGTGGTCCAGGTCAGGGCGCCCGCGTGCGTGTGCGCGGCAGGGACAGGCGAGGAGTAACGGGGCCCTGACCGTCCCCTGACGTACACATGGTTTTTGTGCGGCACGAGCACCACTTCTAAAAGAGACAGGATGTCCTGGGGATTCAAGTCCCGCGCGTCCCAGGGCAGGGTGTGTCTGAGGACTCTCGGAGTCTCTGTTACGTACACGCAGCTGGCAGAGGCAGACTGGGTAGACGGAGTGGCCAGAGGCCGGACTCCCGTGAGCTCACCGCAGGGAATGCCGGAGGCCCCGTGGCGGCCAGATGCAGACCCGGGGGCACAGCCGGCCAGCAAGAGGCTGCGCGTGCGGCTAAGGCCGGATTTCTGCAGCATCTCGAAGCCCAGAGATGTGGGGGCGTCGTGCTGCCATCAGCGTACGGGGCTCTGTTCGTCTTGCTGGTCCCTTACACATCTCTTCATGCCTTGAGGTTAATTGACGTAGGAAGGAGAGATTGCGTGGCGGGTCTCAGGCCGCACGGTGCCCGGCAGTGCCCCCTCCCCTGCGGTTGTTGCCGTGGCTTGTAGCCGAGGTCGGCGGGAAGTGGGTGATGCCGCGGGCACGTCGTCAGAAGGTCAGCGGTCGCCTCGCACTGCCTCACGGGCCTGATCGCCGACCTCCGCTCCTGCGGGCAGAGACGAGAGAGACCTCACTGCCGTGGGCTTGGTTTCAGCGGATAGTTACAGTTTGTCTGGCTGCTGATGGGTGTCGTTTGGTCGCTGCTGTGCCGGACTTACAAGTCAGACTCTGCCCCAGCCGCGTCCCTTTGGGACAACAGTACTTGGAGGGTTGACGCCATCACAGTCGAGGTGTCTGGGGTGTTGGGACACGTGCCCTGTGGAGCCAGGACTGCCGTATCCTAGGTCCTGAGCGTTGTGGATGCGGGCGCAGCCCGTGGAGACACATTTGGTGACGTCCGTGAGTCCGCCCCCGACGAGCTGGACGGCAGCTCCGTGGCCCCGGGGTGCGGGCTCGCGTGGGCGCCCGTCCCGCGGCGGTGGCATTTGTTGAGCTGTGTGACAGCGCTCCTGCGGGTGCGTGAGGCCGGCAGCCCGGAGGGGCGAGGGGCTTGCGGGCTGGGCAGCCGTCCCCGCTGTCTGACCCCAGGACGTTGCCATCTCTCCACAAAGGAAGCCCGTGGCCGTCACCTCAGGTGCCACCCCCCCAGCTCCGGGTAAGCACTGTCTGAGTCACGCTCTGGTCCCTGAGGGTTGGCCTCTCCTGAGCATTTCACACAAGTGGAACCACACGTAGTCTGTGGTCTTGTGCGGTTCTGTTCTGCTAGAAAGTGTCGGCGGCACAGGGCCCTTGGTCTCCCTGCCACACCCTGCTTTCCCACCAGCGGAGCGGCCGGCGGGGCCGCGACAGCCTCACACTTCCTGCTGCCTCGCAGCTCACTGCCGGATGATCGGGTTGCCCCAGTGCCTCCTGGCACTGGAGCAGACCCGCTGGGCCTCCGTGTCATGGTCCCCCTCTTCTCCTCTCTGTGCCGGCCCCGAGGGGTGAGGAACTGTTCTTCGCACGTGAGCGGAGAATGTAGTTCGCGTCCAGAACTAGGCGTGTCTCTCGACACGGCATATACTTCCTGTTAATGTTTATTTCTGCGACCACCGCAGCCGTTCCCGTGACTCCCTGTAAGATGGCAGCAGCCACACTGCCCTGCGTGACGTAGCACCAGGAGACCGGGGCCGCTCAGCAGGGAGGGTGGGTGCTGCGCCAGCCGCGGGCATTGTGCCTCGTGGCCTGAGCCCATCTGTGTCGGGAGGAGCCGCTTTATTTCCTTTACGACGCGCACGAGGAGCCCGAGATCTGGGGGGGATTGTCTCAGAGTCCACGGCCAGTGCCCGTAACAGGCGTGCAGCACATGGGAGGTCACTCTGAGCCAGCACCATGCCACGCGGCGTCCCTCCGGCATTCCCTGGGGGAGGTTGCCTCCTCGGGATTCTTGTCAGAGAGGCCCAGTGTTCAATGTCTGTAGGCACAGCTGTTCTCAGTGTGCCCCAGGGCCCTTGCGTCATCAGCCCTGGAGCCAGAGCCGCTATCCGGACACACTCTGCTCCCTCTGACCTGGAACGTCGCTTGCGGCTCGTCACCGGTTTCCCGAGCGATGGTGGGGCCCGGGGTCTGCCCGCCACCTGCTCATCGGCGCTCTTCTTTCCACAGAGAACGCTGCTTCCTCGGCCGTCTGAGCACCAGTCCCACAACGTCTGTTCCTTCTCCATCCTGTCCAATTCCTCCGTGACTGGTAAGCACCCGGGCTCCCCGGCTTCACGCTTTCCTGAGCATGGCCCCATATTCGGGAACGGCAGGTGTTGGTGTCCTCGGTTCTTTGCAGGATATCCCGGCCATCCCTATGTCCCTTCTGTCCCCAGAGCTCGAGTGTGCCGGGCCTGGGCCCCGGAGGGCAGGCGCGGATGCCTGGTGGGTGGTGGTGTGCGGGCAGGGGTGTGGTGCAAGAGGGGCCCTGGCTCTCAGAAGCGCGCCAGCTCCCAATGGCACGCGCTGCGCCTCGCCCCGTGGGTCAGAGCACACGCACCGTGAGTGTAGATGGCTTTTCTCATGCGTGCCCTCGGCTGCAGAAAGGCTGGCGGGGGCACCAATCTGCAGAGGCCGAGTCCTGGTGCCGGATTTGCAGCTCTGCCTGCCATGCCTGCCGCTCAGGTTGTGCGCCCTCCCTCCATCAAGGCCCCCCAAGTGGGGCATGCGGACCGCATCCTTCGGCAGCCGCAGGAAGTGTGCTGGTGCCAGTCCCGGGGGCCGGGACTTTCTCCTCCTCAGGGCCTGCCTGACATGTGACGTCCCAAGTCGGTGATTGGGAAATTCAGTGCTTCCAATGTGGCTCAGCTCCTGTGGCCGTGGCTTGAGAGAAAGTGCTCCATGGCCCCGTTGTGCGTCCCGAGGGTGCGGGCTGATGCGTCTGCTTCTGCCCTTTCCCCGCAGGGAGAGGCTCGTTCCGGCCCATCCAGTCTTCCCTGACCAAAGCTGCCCTGTCTCGGCCGATTGTGCCCAAGGCCCTTCCACCCCAGGCCACAGGCCACCTGGCCAGTAAGTTTTTGTCGCCAGCGCGGCAGACACCACGGGAGGGTTCCGAGGGAGGTTTCTGTTGTCTTCTCCTCCAAGCCGGTGTCTTGTTACCGTTCAGGGAGAACATGAGAGCCTTCGCCCTTGCTTGAGAAATGAGGCGTGAGGGAGAGGGTGCGCTGTGAGCCCCTTGGGTCGCTGTCAGGGTGTCCCTGGAGCTGAGCTGCAGACGTCCTTTGTGCTGCCAGGTGCTGTCGACTTAGCCGCTAAAAGTGCCGGCATCATCCCCGGGAGCCCCCTCCCTGTCTTGGACGCTGAGGGCCTGTCCGGCATCTCCCCACTGTCTTCGGACGAGGTGACTACCAGTGTCGCTGGTCAAGACCCCGTCAGCAGCCACCAGAATGGCGATTCCATCCCCTCTGTGGGGGTGAGTACGGTCAGGCTTTTCCACACCATCACCAGCGCCTGGGATAGGTCAGTCGCTTTCCAGATGGATGGGCACCAAGGCCAAGGGACTGAGGTCATGCTGGGCTCCAGTTCTGCCTGAGGAGGCTCTCGGAGAGTGCCTGGGCCGGGGAGGCTGAGGCGTGGGTGAGTGCTGTGTGGCCTCAAGGGGAAAGCCAAGATGGAGGCAGTGGGACAGGCTTGCTCTGACGCTAAGACAGGCAGGGGGCTCCTGTCTGCCTGTGGACGTCACTCGGTTGGAGAAGCAGCTCTGGCCACACCACCTGGCAGGACGCCCCATGCCTCTCTGGCACGTCTGTGACCCCACCCCCTGTGCCCCGTGCCCCGGCTCTGCGGGGACTCGGTTGCTCTTTGAACTAATAGCCTCAGTGGTGGGGACTTGGTGACCTAGCCCCGACAGCAGTACCTCCTGTCCCTGCGGCTGTGAGGAGTGTGCGAGCGGGGTGGCTCACTGGCTTTCCTGGTGTTGCTGCAGGGCACGAGCGACCCGTTCCTCAGCGTCCCCTCGAGGCCTGAGCAGGAGCCAGTGGCGGACGGTTTCCAGGTAGAGTGTGCTGTTAGCTCTAGGGCAGAGTAGCTGCCCCGGGCCCCCTCTGAGCCAGGCCCCCCACCCTCGTGGTCTGCCCGTGGCCGTAGCCTCGCTCCCCTGGGCTGCCAGGTTCTGGCAAGAGCACACAGACAGCCCTTGAGGCCCGGCAGCGCTCTCCTTCCCACCTCGCCTGGACAGATGAACTCGTCGCTCCCGTTGGAGGCCTGCCTCCCCGCCACAGGGCGACCTGTGTCAGTTGCACTCCTGGAAGGAATGTTTGGGGCCAGGAGGTGGAGATCGTCTCCCAGTAGTGCTCCCTCGTACTTTTCCTCTGCCCAGATTACCAGCTGTCCTGCCAGCCTTGGAAGCAGGACCAGGCCCCCCTCGACCACCGCCCCCCTCGGCCTGGCCTCCAAGGCCGCCATTGCTCAAGTGGTTTCCAGAGAAGTAAACCCACTGCATGTGTATATCGCAGAGAAGGAGGAGGTGGCTGCTGGGTCCTCGTTTCTCTGCTGATTCGCCCGTCAGTCACTGCCGTGTGGGGCTGAGGCCAGTTTTCCCTTCCGTCTTCCTGACCATCTGTTGTGTTCCCTGCCCCCCAACCCAGGGCCCACCCGTGCTCTCCCTCTCCGAGCTGTCCAAGGCTCCTCTCCACAACGGGCCCCCCACACCCCTGCCCGCGCCGGAGGGCTCCAGCAGCCGCCTGTCTCCACCCAACGTCTCTGCGCTGCTGGACATCTCCCTGCCCGGGCCGCCCGAGGACGTGCTCTCGCAGGGCGAGCCCGCCACACACATCAGCGACTCCATCATCGAGATTGCCATCAGCTCCGGCCAGTACGGTGAGGGCCCCGGGGGTCCTGACTTCCCTCGGGGGTGGTCTGCACCCTTGCTGGGCACACCGCTGCCCTGCACTCCCTGCTGCGTGTGGGGCGCCACCCGACTGGCAGGGGCAGCCGCAGCGGATGAGGGGCAGACGGGCGCTGTGGCTCCTCGCGGCCTCGAGGGCAGAGCAGGTCGGCCAGGCCTCTGCAGCCCACGGCTCAGAGGGGGCCTTTTTCTGGTTAGCTCTGAATCTGGGAGGATAGCTTGAGGCTGTGCAAGTCCCGGGAGGGGTTGGGTTGGGACCTGTGGGGGCTTTGGCCTCGGGGGCTCTCTGGAGCTCTCTTGCTGGTCTGCTTCAGGCTGCGGGTTCGCGGAGAACTTAGCCCTCACCGTCGCGGCTTACTTCTCTTGGTGACGGGGAGATGCGCGCCCTGCGGCGCCAGCAGTGTGTGTTGGGGGTGGCTCTCCGCACGGGTTCCGGCCCCGTCAGCGTAGGTGCAGCCACCCGCCACTCCCTGAGCTGGGTATGTGGCCCCTGCCGCCGCGGGTCGCCTCTGTAGACCAGGATCGCTTGTTCTCCGTGGACCCCGCAGGGTTCTGGGTCTACACGTTCGGGGCTGTGCCGCCCTGCTGACGTCCGGGTGGTGGGCAGGGGACGCGGGGTGCCGCTCGCCCACCGCAGCATCTCTCATCTAGCGCTTCCGTTGACAGGCGAGGGAGTCCCTCTTTCTCCGGCAAAACTGAATGGCAGCGACAGCTCCAAGAGTCTTCCCTCCCCATCCAGCAGCCCCCAGCCCGACTGGATCGCCTCCCCGACCCACGACCCCCAGTGGTGCCCCAGCGACCCCACAGACTCGTCGCTCAGCAGCTTGTTTGGTGAGTGGAGGGCACAGCGGGCTCCCTGTGGCGCACATGGGTGGGGCCTGGAGTCTGAGATCCCAGCAGAACTGCTTGTTTCGGGGTTCATCCCGTGTTACTCACGTGGTTGGGGGGGGCGCCGAGGCCTCTGCGGACACTTCACGAGCTGGCATGAATGCGGACACCCAGTGATGCCAGCCCGGCTGAGATGGCCCCGTCTCTGCACCCCGTCTCCGGGCTGCCCGCTGTTGGCTCCTGCCAGCTCGGGCTTTCTGCTCTTGCTGTTGGCGGTGGGACGGATGACGGCGCTAGGCGCTCTCAGCTTCCTCTTCCCACCCACAGCTGAGTGTCGTGAAGCGCACGTGCCCACAGTCCCTTGGCATGTTGACTGTAGACTGGAGCGTCTGCAGGATGGGCCCCTGCCCCGGGCACCAGGTGCTTGTGTGGCAGGTGGAGTCACCAGGGACAGCCCCACTGGCCTCAGCAGCCTGCGCGGGGTGGGCTCCTGGGGCCCATGTAGGATCAGCGCACCCAGCGTCCTGTAGAAGACATGCGTGTGGTGCGGGGGCTGGCGGCCCTAAAAAGGGGTGGTTTTACACATGGGTCTGGTTGGCACCCGGGAGGGCATGCGGGCCCATAGCTGGCGGCGTAGGTGAATGAGGGCCCGGTCTGGGGGTGCAGAGGCGGCAGCGCCAATGAGGCTCTGTTCTGAAAGAGGTCACAGGGCAGTGTAGGGTCTGTGAAGTCAGACAGAGAACGTGAGAAATCAGAAGCACCTTCCAGGGAGACGAGGATGGTGACGCGACAGTGGGCCGCGGCAGGGCTCCTGGAGGGCGAGGCCGACTCACTTGCTGCACGGAAGACTCCAGGCTCCCCGTGGGAGGGAGGCCGGGAGCACACGACTCCCTCCGAAGCCCCGTGGTCGCACAAGCACACGGGTACATGCCTGGGGGTGCCTGGCAGGGCCGTCTGCGGCCTCCCCGGGACCCTCTAGGCGAGCCAGTCTCAGGATGTTTCCTCCTTCTCTCGGCAGCAAGCTTCATCTCCCCAGAGAAGGGCCGGAAGATGCTGCCAACCCCGTCGGGGACCCACAGCGGCACCTCCCTGCTGGGCCCCAGCTTGCTGGATGGCAACTCGAGAGACTCGTTTGTGTCCCGGTCCCTGGCTGATGTCGCTGAGGTAGGCATGTGGCCCTAGCTCAGACTCGACGGGCAGCCCCACCTTCTGGAGGTGGCCGGATGCCTCTGCCAGGCCTGTTGGGCGCCTGGAAGCCGGAGCCGTCCTGACCGGGGAAGGTCTGGCCGCCCTGGGCCAGCACTCGTTCCCGCGTGGTGGCAGATGCGGGTCGCGAGCCAACAGCTCTGCCCTGGAGGCCTCAGAGCCGGGGAAGCCCCGGAGCGGGTGGCCTGCGGGGCCTCTGCTGGTAGGCAGCGCAGGCTCTGGGTGCGTTCTCCCCGTGAGCGCCGCCGCTCCTGCCTCGGTTTCCTGGTCCATCCGTTGCTGCCGCCGTCCTTCGAGGAGTAGGGCAGCCGCTGCGGGTGGTATGTTCTCCGCCCGACGGGCAGGGGCGCCTTCCAGCCGCCTCTCCCTGTGTGGTGACTTGAGGCTGCCGCCCTCTGAGCTGAAAACCGGCTTGGGGTGGGGAGTTGAGGAGGAGGCGAGACTCGGTCTGTGATGCCCCTCGTTTGTCCACTCGGAGCCGCCCGGGCCTCCACCCCGCGAGGAGCGAGTGCGCCAGGGAGCAGGCAGGACTGGCAAGGGCGGGGGCAGAGGGCGCAGCGCTCCGAGAGGGACGGGCGGGAGGACGGGCGGGAGATGGAGAGAAGGCTCTGGGGAGCGTCGGCTGGGCCTAGTTCTGGGGTCAGAGGCCTAGAGCAGCGCCTCCCGAGTACTGCTTCCCTGGGACGTGCGGGTGTCGGTGGGTCTCTCTGAGAGTTCCTCGTTGGTTTCCCGACGGAGCCCTGGATCTGACCGCTCACGGCTGTTTCTCGCGGACGCCTCGGCTTCCCCTTAGCCCGACTGGCGCCTGGAGATCTGAGGAGCTCGTGGGGAGAGTTCTTAGCTGAGCAGTGACCTGACTAGAAATTCTACCCAAATAGACGCAGACAGAGAACAGCGGCACACACCCTCCTTGCGCTGCACAGCATTTCTCAAACCGCTTGTGGGTCTGATGTCACAGGAGAAGCCCATCTTTCCCCTCCTGTGTGTGTGTGTGCGCGCACGCGCTTACAAGCCCTCGGCTCCTGTGCAGATGGGCCTGCCGCACGTATCTGGAGACCCCTCGTCAGGACTCTGCCCTTCTGCGCAGTCTCCAGAGCAGCAGCAGCGGTGCCCAGGGCTGTTTCAAGTGCAGACTCGTGGGCCCACCCCAGACCAACCCCCCAGGCCCACCCCTGGCCCACCTGATGGGCTTTGAACAGAACGGGCATGAGGAAGGGTGGGAAAGGAAGGGCCAGGCTGGCCCACGTCGACAGTGATGGCAGCTGCTGGTGAGCATTATGGGGAAGATAGGCACTAGTTGTTCTGCTTTTCGAAAACAGATTTTAGTTTGACCTTTCTCCTAAAAAGCTTAAAAGTCTGTTTATCGAAGTAGTCTCGTGAGTCCCAGACCGCAAGTTGCCTGGTGTGCCGACTGAGCCAGCCGGACGCCTCTGTCGTGAACCCTTAAGATTCCGTTCATGCCATAGCTCTACTCGGGGTTCTCCAACCTGCCTCGTGGACCAGGGGTTCGAGTCTTTCCCGATTCGTTCAGCTCGCACTAAAGTCCCCGCCAGTTGCTCCCAGGCCAGCGGCCAGCCAGCTGCGTGCTGACCTGGACTTCCCTTGTGTCCTCTGCCTCGTAGGTTGTGGACTCCCAGCTGGTGTGCATGATGAATGAAAACAGCATCGATTACATATCTCGATTCAACGATTTGGCCCAAGAACTGGCCATTGCCGAGCCCAGCCGCCGAGAGGCTCTGTTTGACGGCAGCGGAGGCGGCCCCCCTGTCGGTGACCTGTCCCAGTGACCACACCTCGACCCTGGTGGGGCGTCTTGGAGGCTGCAGAGGACGGCTGGTGGTCCTCCACGGTGGTAGGAGCTGCTCTCTGCAGGCTAGAGAAAACAAATCAAGCCCAGGAGCCCCCCGGAGACGATCTGAACAGAGGAACCTCCGTGCCCCAGAATGTGCACCAGGCAGGAAGCCACGTCCCAAAGGGCAGAGGGCTGTGGTGGCCTGGGAGGCGAGGACGGGTTCTCTAGGAGGGCCCGTGTCAGACGCCGCTGTGGCATTGCCGCGGCTCCCTGCCGGCCGTGGGACAGTGCGTGGTGGCCACATTCCCGCCGCGCTTCTGCCTCCCTTGTCGTGTTGGACAGTTGCAGGGGCTTGTCCCGCCGAGGGAGAGGTGTGGGTGTGCGGCGGCGCCACGGCCCCGGGACCCACAGCCTCGCTGCTCTCTGCAGGGGCGCTCCCGGCTGCCGCTGCGCTTTTTCTGCCAAACCTATGCATCTTGCGGTTGCTCTCTCTGCAGAGGACGGGGACGGACAGCTGGGCACGGCCGGGCTCTGCCTGGCGGGGTCTGCGCCCTCAGCAGACACTTGGGAGGACGCCCGGATCGCGCAGGGCAGTGCACCTGGTGCCGTCCCCCAGAAACACTGGCTCTTGCCGAGTGCGCTCTCCCCCCCGGAGCTTTGTTCTGACTGGCTCAACGGGAAGGAGGAGGAAATCTGGTTTTGTGCAGCTTGCGTGGACTTTTAGGAAAAAAATTCTGCTAAAGTGGTTGAAAAAAGGTTTTCCTTGTGTTTCGAGAATAAGGAGACGTTGAAGAAGAAAAGAATTCAGGGTTTCCTTCCTGTGTTCAAGCTTCTTGGTCAATGAAGACGTTCCTTTGCTGGGTCCGCAGCCAAGCTTTGGCCCACAAGTTCCTGAACCGCCCGGGCGCTGCTGGCTAGCCGCTCACACGTGCGCCCTTTCCGGGAAGGTCTCCGCCTCTCCAGCGCCTCCTCTTCCTTTGCAGGCTTCCGTGCAGAGCCCACCCTGTGCACACGTTTCCTCCTTCATGGTTCCCCCACCCTGTGGTCCTCTGTCTCTCTTCTTCCAGCGCAGGGAGCGCAAGCAAGCAAGGCGCAGACGCCTGGGTGCAGTCAGAGCACGCGAAAGCCGCGTCCCTCTTGTGTGCTCGAGCCTCCTTTGGGTGACCGTTTGCCATCACTGCCGGCGGGTCAGTGCCCAGAGTTTGCCTGGAACGGAGCTGATGGGGCTGCTCTGCTTCTTGGCCTGGGGGGAGGCTTGACGGCAGAACCCCATCCGGCCCCCCATCCGTTGTGGCCGGCAGCCAGTGCTGCGGGATGGGTCCGGGAGCGCCCTGTGCACCGCCGTCCCCCTGCGGCTTCATTCTCCGCCTGCTGTCCGGACCACTTTGGCTTTTGAAACCCACCTGAACTGAGGACAGTTTCTCTCTCCTCTTCCTGCCTGCCATGGAGCGGCAGTCCCTCCCCGGGCTTTTCTCCCTCTCCGTAACGGAGAGATGAGGCAGCGTGTAAGGGAACAGAAAAGGTCTCTTGTGTGTGCAAGCAGGATGGATGCTCCTGGTGCCACGGTCTCTACAGCCAGCTGCAGCACGCCAGGCTGTGGGCAGCACCATTCACCCCGAGCCACGGAGGGAAGAGAGGCCAGTTGGCCCTCCAGCTAGTATGTTCCTTCCTTCTTCTCAAGTTTTTCTCAGAGTTCTTGTCTGTCACGTGGTTTTCTTCTTTCAGGTCTTGTTCTAGGTACAAACATCACTAATAAAAGCCACTGTGAGCAGCTCTCCTGGGCTCTTACAGAAAGTCCCAAGGCTCTGGAGATGGAGAAGAGAGGGACGTGCTCTTTTATGAAGACACAGCATCATTTGAACCGGAGTGTCCTTGAACTAGCTTGTGTGGCTTAGCGGTCCATCTGTTAGCTTCCCGAAACGAGCGCCAGCCGGAGGGGATGGTGGCCGTGGAGTGCTCTGGGCTGCTGACTCTGTTAGGTCTATAGTAGGTTAGGATGCCAGGCCAAGTTTAGGCTGCCACTAACTTACTCATACTCCACTGTCGGGGACCAGACACCCGCAGTATCATAAGGCATCGATGCTGGGAGTAGGACCTGATGGTAGTGTGCACGTTGCCAGAGACGGTAGGGGTCCTGAGCTGCTTTCACCAGGGGACACCCCGAGGCAGTCTGGCAGGTAGGCTGGCCCTGGCGATTCAGTGACCCGTAAAAGGAGGAAAACTAGGGATTTGGGGTCAGCTTTTGTAGGCTCTTCAGTGGTACCTTCCACTAGGGCCTTAACCACAGACTCCATCTGGAGTGTCACCTGGGGGCCAGGTGGATTAGGGAGGACAGTGGGCTGATTGTTCTCACCTGCGGGAAAGCTGACACGATTCCAGAGAATTCTGCCACTGCTGCGGCAACCTGACAGGTCTAAGCACTTGCTTGCCGTGTTAAAGGGAAAGTAGAATTAAAAGAATGAGTCTGTTTTCTCCCAGCCTAAATGAATACGTGTGTATAAAAATAAGCGGCTCATAAAGGCTGGAATTTTCAAAAGACAAGCAGAGAAACTCCCCTCTTCCTGGATCTTCCTCTGCCTGTTCCACGGGAGTCGTAGTCCTGGTGTGCATCTGTGGCTCTTTGTGCATTCGAGCATCCTGTAAGACCAGACCCGTCCCTCAGAAAACTCCCTCCCTAGTCGCTCTAATGTTTGGGACTTTTTTGCTGATTGAGCTTTTGTGAAGACGGAGACTTGAGTATCTCTGGTCTTCACGGAGTTGGTGGTATGGCCTGTGATGAGCTTAGAAGACACAGTGGGAAGTGTTAAGTGGAGGCTGGTGATCGGGAGCATCTGTGAGGACGTGGCTCTCACCTGTCCTATCTGCTAGGTGTAGAGTACTTGCTCACGGAGGGGTATTTGGAAACAGTTCATCCACCGATGTACTTGCTTTCCCACATCTCCAGCTGCTTAGCCGCGGGATCCCGAAAAGGGCGTCCTTTGCAGTGGAATAGCCTCTTTTAACTAGATCACAGCATGGAATCCAAACTTGGGCCAAGAAAAGTCACGGAGTAAGACACTGGAAGCAAGTAGAGGAGAAAGTAGCAGCTGCTGGTTTTTTGTTGTTGTTGTGTTTAAAGAGCTTGAGATCTATCAGATGCATTTGTGAGAAGATAGGGCACTTTGTCTTAAGAGGAAGGAACCCCCAGCGAAACCTGCCCTGGGACCGAGTGTCTGCCGCGGGACAGCGGCGCAGCCCTCCGCGGTTTCCTTTCGTAATCGTTAAGCCATATCACCGAGGTTTCGGCTTGTTGGAGATGTGAATTTGCTGTACGGATTATAAATATGCATATACAGTGTATGTATAGAGCAGAATGCCTGTCCTTCCTGGTTATTTTTTGTACCATATTGTAAATTATATTATTTATTCTTTACCAATTTTGGGAATAAAAGGTGTTTTGGTTATTTAATATAATAAACAAAAGCTGTTAAACTTCTTATGTTTAAATTTCCAGTTCAACTTGTAAATCTGTTTTTATTATTGTGCATAAATACATACTAATACTTGATCTAATAATTCTCGAGTGAGCCTTGTTTCCTTCGCGGCGGGCTTGGCGCGGGCGGCCCGGCGCGGGGAACCGCGGCTGCGAGGCCACCGGCGGCTCCCAGCGCTCCGCCGGGCTTTGCCCCCTGCTGCCGGGAGGCGCTCCCGCAGTGCGTGCCTGCGCCTGCGCAGGGGCTCGGGGCCCACCCCGCGGCCCTGCTGCCGGATGTCGGCGCCCGAGGCCTGAGCGGCATCTGCTGTCACCAATCGGCTGCGAGCGCGGCGCGAGCCTCGCGGGGCTTCAGCCCCGGTGGGCGGGGGCGCGGCCCGGCGCTGCGATAGGCGGCGGCGGCGTGACTGGCGTCGACGGCGTCCAATAGGCGCGGGTGGGCGGGCCTCGCGCTGCGTAGGGCCGGGCGGGAACTGCGGTGCGGCGGTCGAGGAGGCGCTGCACCTTGGGCGACATGTTTCGGGCCCCGGAGAGCGAGGGCGCCCCGGCCGGCTCCAGGTGCGTGGCGGGCGCGGGTGCGGGTGCCGGTGACCTCACAGAGCCGCGGTCCCCGAGTCCCGCTCCGAGAGGCGGGCCCTCGGTCCGGACGCGCTCCCGTGCCCCGCAGGGCGTGGGCTGGAGGCCCGAGGCGCGCCGCCCGCGCTGCTGCTCCTGGGCCCACGTTCCCCTCGTGCCCTCACGCGGAGCGCTGGGCGAACGGTGTGGGGGCCGCCGCCGGGAGCCGGGGACCGTGGGGTGGGCGGGGCCGCGGGCTGGGGGTCCCCCGGGCCGGCCGCCGCGCTCCCCGGATCCCGGGGTCCCCGGAGCCTGGTACCGCGCTCCCCGAATCCCGGGGCTTCCAGGGCCGGCCGCCCGCGCTCCCCGGATCCCGGGGTCCCATGGGGCCTGGCGCCGCACGCCCTGGTCGCCACCTTGCCTTGTCGGGTTCAGGGGTTGTAGACGCCCATGAGTTTTCGTCACTGCGCGATCCTCTTCTGTCCCCAGCCTTGCGCTAATGGTGGGAGAGCACGTATGTGGCAGCTGTTGAGTAGGTAACACGGGAAAGAACTTGCTGAAAACCCCGTAAGTCTGGGGGCTTAGGTCCGTGGCCAGTCGTCAGCCCTCAGACCGCGCACCGGTGACTCGCGGTGACCCGGTCTCCGTGTGCCGCGATGGGAGCCACAGCTCTCTCCCGGAGGGCCCCGAGGGCCCCGGATCCGGTGCTCGGCGGACGCCATGCCCCAGCTCTCCTTCCCTCGCGTCCCTGGGTTCAGCCCGTTTGTTCCACAGCCTGGCCTGGAGCCCCGGGAGCGTGGCAGCTCCTGACTACGCCCCCTGGACGTGCAGGGCGGTTGCTGTCGGGGGGTGCGCCCCACTTCTCCGGGGCACGCGTGTCGGAGCCGCCATCCGGGGGAGGAGAGGACCTTTCCTCTCGTGTCCTCTCGGGACAGGGACGAAGAGCGTTGTCCTCGGCTGGGTGGTGCCCGAAGCCGGGAGCCCTGCTTGGGATCAGCCAGACGATCTGCGTTTCCGCAGCCTCTGAAAGGCCCTGAGGCGCTGGGCAGGCCTTGCGGGGCCTCCGGTCTCACTTGGCTGTGGAGGGCGGGCGGCAGGTGCAGATGGGTGGGCACCTTCTGTTTTCTGGCCGAGGGGTCATCAGACGTTCGGGGGACGGCCCCCTGGTCGCGCCTCAGCCACCCTCTGGGCCGCAGACACTCGTCGGGGTCGCTCTGCACCGCTGCTGCTCTCCGTGGCTGGCCCATCCCCCAGAATCTTTCTGAAACACAGACACCAGCTCTGGGGGGGGGCCCTGGAGTGGAGGCGAGAGTGGCTTTTGTTCCCTGCCGCGGCTGGTGCCCTCGTCCCCTCCAGCGGTCTTTGTGGCCCTTCTCGGTCACGAGCCCGCTGGCCCCGCTTGCGTACTTCACTGTCTCCAGAACACGCCGGCGTGTAGACAGGAGAACAAGGTGGCCGTACTTGGCGCGTCCCCCACGCTGGCAGCTCCGAGCTCTCCGGTATTCCCACCTTCCCTCTGTAATTTGTGTCCCGCAGGTAAGTGCCCTTGATGCGGAGCCTGGTGAAGGCCACACTGAGCCATCGTGGGTTCTGTTTCTATCAGAATAACCTCGTCATCCTCGGTCCCCTTATCTGAGACCCTGTTGGGGCAGCCTGTGTGATCTGCAGGACCCCTGCAAGGTGGGGCGACCCTGCCGCCCATCCCGTCGCCGCTGTCCCTTCCTGGGTAGCTGGGCCACTGTGCCGCTTTTCTTCCTCGTTTTCGAAGTACAGTACGTCAAAGGCACACGGAATATTGAAATAAATACTGCGTTTCCACCACCCAGACTCAACCATTTGGTCGTTTCAAACAACTCTGGCTACGTCCTTTGCCGTGAGGCTGTCTTTCCTGGACGGAGACCCCAGATACGGGCTTTGTTTCTCCACAGGGGTCTTAGGGGTGCCACTAAGACCCAGGGCTAATGGCATCACTGCTGGGAACACTAGAGCCCCGCGCACCGGTGGCGCTGGCTTTCCCGGCAAATAAAGCTGCTCCAGGCGCACAACCTGCTGTCGCCCACCATTCTGTGCATGGGGTCTGGCACCAGCTTCCCGCGACAGGTGCTCAGGGGCCGTGCGGATGGGTGAGGACCATGGGGTGAGGATGGAGGGGACCAGATCAGACGGACGCACACTGAATCAGGGCGACCTGTGAGTCTCGGGTGCTCTCTGCTCTTAGGGCCATGAAGCCCCCGGGAGGAGAGGCCAGCAATCTTTTTGGAAGTCCAGAAGAAGCTGCTCCTTCCAGCAGGCCCAATAGGATGGCATCGAATATTTTTGGACCAACCGAAGAGCCTCAGAACATCCCTAAAAGGACCAACCCTCCAGGTATGGGTCTGTGAATCATCAGTCCTTTGGCCTTTGCCTCTTCTGCTTTCTGCTATTCTTCTGATAACTTTTTTTTTTTTTTAAAGATTTTACTTATTTATTTGACAGTCAGAGATCACAACTAGGCAGAGAGGCAGGCAGAGAGAGAGGAGGAAGCAGGCTCCCTGCTGAGCAGAGAGCCCAATGCGGGGCTTGATCCCAGGATGCTGGGATCATGACCTGAGCTGAAGGCAGAGGCTTTAACCCACTGAGCCATCCAGGCGCCCCAAGTTTTTTAAAATTTCGTTTATTAGAGTGCGCACAATTAGGAGGAGAGGGAGAGGGAGAAGCAGGCTCCCTGCTGAGCGGAGAGCCCGATGCGGGGCTCGATCCCAGGACCCTGAGATCATGACCTGAGCCGAAGGCAGAGGCTTAACTCTCAGCCACCCAGGCGCCCCAGCTCAGTCATTCTTGAATCCTCTTCCCTCTGCCACCAGACCGTGGCTGAGTCCACACACTGAGGTCACAGGGGCGGATGCTGGGATTCTGGTTCCCACCGGGGAGGCCCTCCCAGTTCTCCAGTGGGTCCTTGCAGTGCCAGAAATTGTGTGCAAGTTGTGCTTTTAAACGTTCTTCAGAGGGAGGCCCCTCTGATTCAGATTGTCACTGGGATCGGAACTCTATAAAGGATGACCCCGTCCACGTAGTTCTTCAGTGCCAGTCCCCCTTTTCAGTAGTCACAGTGGGAAGGAGTCTTAGAAAAGTCTTTTTCTTGGCCGGTAGGCTCCCCAGTTGAGTGACCGATCGTATGGGGATAGTTCGCCGAGGAGCTCTCCCTGTCCTGTGTCCCCGAGGGAAAACGAGGTTGTGAGAGCCCCGACACAGGACTTCGTATTTCCCGCAGATCAGTCCCGCGGAGCCGAAGCTAGCGAGGCTCCTGCCCTGTGCCAGGGACCTAACCCAGGGGAGCAAAAGCAGTAGGTTCAAAAGCTAGTTTGGGGGTTGGTTTGGGGTGGGTGGAGGGTTAAAGTTTGGGATACAGTAGAAGCAGGTGGTTCTTAAAAATGAGGAGCATCCTTGTCGTGTCCACCTTACAGGTGTGGGGCCGGCGCGGTCAGCCCCGCACACCCTTTGTATCGGTGACATCGGGATAGCCACCATGTGTCGGCTCCCTACCGGCTGGCTGCCGGCTCTGTGCGTCCAGAGCTGCCCCCGGGTTCCCTGGAGAGTGTGGCAGCTTGGGGCACTGCCGCTCTGCGGACCCTCGGCCTCCGGTTCTCCAGCCGGCAGCCTGGACCCCTCTTGACCGGAGAGAGAGAGAGCCTCTCTGTGCTGTATGGTCACAAGATGCAGCGACAGCCGCTGAACTCACTCCCTGTGCCGGGTTCCTGCTTCTGCCGCTGTTTTGTCTTTGGGGTCTGTTTTCTGTCCTGGCGAGTGCTCTTGGCAAACAGTCTGATGAGTTCTCAAGGGAAGGCTAAAAGGGAAAGCTCCCAGTGTGCCCCTGCCCTCTGATGAGAAGGCCTGATTGAGAAAAGGGTCCAGGATGGGGGGGGGGGGG